>CAUYSK010057551.1:0-14311 GCA_963575035.1 Avahi laniger
CCACTGACGCAGATCTTCCCATAAGACTTCTGCTTGCTATAGTACCCCACATAGAAGCAATCACATGGCTTAGCTCTTGTATAAACTTTATCCTTTATGTTACAGTGCTATTAGAAATGAAAACTGCCAAAGGGCATTAAACTGCTGCACAACCATACAAACATCACAAACCCCCTGCATAGAGAAAACTATAGAACAATATATAGAGTTAATAGTAAATAGAATAAAAATAGCAACACAGCTGGGACAAGGCCAAATAGTCCCGATCACTAAGGCCTAAAACAATATAAGTATAGAGAATAGAATATACTTAAAATAGTTATTATAACCTTATAGATTAAATTTAAACTCAAGAGTTAAGCAATAAGAATGTCTTAAAAACTTTGTTATTCTCAGAACATAGAAACTAAATAGAAACCTTTTCTCTAACGCTTTGACCACGAGGGTCAAGACCACATCCTACGCTTAATCATTAGCACTATTGATATTTTAAGATTGTAAAACAAAAAACTAAATATTACCTAGAATGAAAACAATAAAGCTTAAGCCTTCGCTAGACTATAAATAACTGTAAGTTACAAGCAATAAACGGAGCAGTTACATTCAACCTCTGAGTTGTGTGTTTTACTGTATCCCATCGCCGACGCCAAGACCCACCTTCAGGGACCCCTGGACCTGCTGCGGCTGGACCACGGCAGCTCGCGGCTCTCCAGCATCAGCGGGCCCGGTGCACGCGCCCCTAAATGATACCACGAGCGCCCCGTTCTTGGCCGCAATGAGGGCGCACAGGCTGCTGCCAAACGCTGGGCTGCGGCTCTCGGTTTCCTGGAGAGAATTTCCTCAAAGCCTTTGGGAAGATATTTCTTCTTGGAAATGCTGATTAATCTCAAATGCTGATTAGATTGTGTGAGATGGAGAAGCAGCTCAATTAGCGGCGCCCCCACCCTCCACGCTGTCCCCTGCTAGGACCTGAGGGGAGAGACAGGCCCCCCCATTAAGTGCTCCGTGAGGCTGCGGAAACGCACCCACACAGCGGCACGGGAGGACCAACGCCAAGCCGCAGCCCCGCTGTTCCACAGACTTCAGCGTGCAAATCCCACATTTCTTTGGTTCCATTTTTTCTTCTGTATTCGACTGTTTTTGATGCTATCGTAGATGGGACTGATTTTCTAACATGGTTTTCCGATGGTGCACTACCACCGTAGGGAAATACAGCTGACTTTGTATGTTGATCTCGTAGCTTGCAACCTTGCTGAACTCACTTCTTAGTTCTAACGGCCTGTGTGTGTGCGTGTGTGTGTGAGCGCACACGCTTGTGTGCACATTCCTAAGATTTTTTAAATAAAATTTCACGTCACCTATGACCACGGATAGTATTACTCCTTCCTTTCCAACTGAGATTCCTTTCGCAGGTGTATTCGACTTAGGATGAGCTTACGCAAGGTCAAAAAATCATTACGTCAAACCGCCATTAAGTCCTGGTCGGTCTGTGCTTTGTCGTGTCTACCTGTCCCGGCTGGGACGTCCCGTACGAGGTCCTCGCAGAGGGGACCAGGCGGGAGCACGCCCCTCCCTGGTTCCGGTGTCTGCAGCACCGAGGCTTTGACCTGCGTGTGCCGCTGACGGCGGGTGATTCCCAGGCGCTGTCACAGAGGTTCTCCTCTTTCCCCGGTGTGCTCAGTGCTTTTACCACGGAAGGGTGTTGGAAGCACCCAGGTGTGCTCAGTGCTTTTACCACGGAAGGGTGTTGGAAGCACCGCGTGATGTGCCTTTTCTGCAGCTACTGACCTGGTCACGTGATCTATCACACTGACTGATTCTCCTATTTTAAAGCAACCCGGCATCCTGGAGAAAAACTGCACTTGGTCAAGGCGTACGACGAGCCTTTTAACATGCCGCCGGGTTCGGTCGGCTGATGTTTTGTTCAGGTTTTTGTCTATATCCATAAAGTCTAGAGTCTTCGAGCGCCACCTTTGATATCAGGGTGATATGAGCCTCACAGAGTGAGTGAAGAAGGGTTCCCTGTTCTCCTATTGCTTGGGAAGAATTTGAGGAAGACTGGCCTTAATTCTTCTTTAAACAAGTAGCATCATTCACTGGTTAAGACCTGGACTTTCCTTGCTGGGAAGTTTGTTTTGATTATTAATCGCTGCTTTTACTTGGCCCAGGTCCATCCAGACTGTCCACGTCTCCGCCAGTCAGTCCTGGCGGTTTCTGTCTTTCTGGGACCGCGTCATTCCGTCTGCGCTGACGCACATGCTGGCGCACGCGGTTCATCGCCCTCCTCTCAGCCCTGCGCCGGCGAGGCAGCCCCCGCTCTGCCGGCTTAGTCTCCTAGACACCCTCCCACCTCGCGTCAGCCCCGCCAGTCTGCACGCAGAGCTCCGACCGGCAGCGCGGCCGGCCCCACCCCCACCTTCGGCAGGTGCACGACCCGCAGGCTCCTCCCAGACTCCCTCGTCCAGTCTCCGTGTCTTTTCTTGGCGGCGGCCCGGCGGAGGTACCGTTCATACTCCGCCCCACTCACTCGTCTCGGCGTGTTGCTCAGTGCCTCCTGCAGCATCACGGATCCCGCAACCATCACCCACCCGGCCTCAGAACATTCTCGTCGCCTAAAAGGACCCCCGCGCCCCTTACTACCGCGGCCCCTTCTACTTCCCAGCCCCGGCAGCCACTGACCCACTTTCTGTGCTGGGATTTGCCCGTTCTGGACACTGCACAGGAATGGAGTCACGACACGTGGCCTTGTGTGTGTGGCTTCTCGCTGAGCCCGTGGGCAAGGCCCTCCCGTGCCGTCGCGTGTCTCAGTGCCCCACACCTTCTCACAGCTCAGCAATGTGCCTCTTAGACCCCACATTTGATTCGTTCATCCGTCTACTGATGGAAATCCGGGTTATTTCCGCAACCGGGCTATCGCATGCTGCTGTGAACATCCGGTCCACGTTTCTGTGAGCACACGTTTTCCCTCCTCTCAGGTACACATCTGAGATCCACTAGGCGTGGGACTGCTGGGTCGTATGATGACTCCGTGTTAACTGTGTGACCATTTTCCGAAGCGGCTGTGTCATTCCACACTCCTGCCAGCAGCGTACGAGGGTTCCAGTTTCTCCACATCCTTGCCGACGACTGTCACCATACGACGTGGCCCTGCTCCTCCTGGCAGGTGTGGAACTTAGCGGGTGTCTCATGTAGGCTGATGTGTGTTCCTCTGACGACTAACACTCCCTGGCATCTTTCCTTGTGCTCAGTAGCTATTTATATACCCGCTTCACAGAAATCGCTCTTCAGATCCTTTGCACATTTTTATCATCTTATCGTTGAGGCATAAGAGTTCTTTCTCTATGTATTCTGGATATGGGACCCTTATCGGACACAGGATTTGCAAACGTTTTCTCCCATTCTGTTGGTTTGTTCACTTTCCTGATGGTACCATTTGAAGCACAAATTTTTTATTTTGATTGAGTCCAATTTATCTATTTTTCTTGTTGTTGCTATTGCTTCTGGTGCTGTATCTAAGAATCTTTTGCCAGCCAAATCCAAGGTCCCAAAGTTGACCTGTTTTCTTCTAAGAGTTTTATAGTTTTGCCTCCAACATTCAGGTCTTTGATCCGTTTTGAATTCATGTTTGTGCACGGCGAGAGGTAGGGGTCCGTCTTTATCCTTCCGCGTGTGGATTTCCAGGTGCCGGAGTGCCGTCTGTCGAAAGGACTGTTTTCTTCCCATCGGACAGTCTCGGTGACCTTGCTGAACATCGGCTGAGCACGCAGGGTCTGTTTCTAGACTCTAGGTTCCTCACCTCTGACGGCCCCATCCTGGGCCCTTCTGGAACTTAACTCCCCCTGAACCAGGTCCCCGTCCTCATCTGGAACCGCAGCAGTTGCACTCGGGCCAGCCCCAAACACGCAGCCCTGCTCCACACATCCCCAGCGGAGTCCCCCGAGGCCACACCTGGCACACGCATGTCTCGTGAGTTGCTCAGAATATGTTAATGGGAAAAAGAGCTTGGCTCCCTGAGTTGGGTACAGAGGCGTCAGGTGACAGGGTCTGTGCACGCCGCGTTTCATTTCACCCTCTCCAGAGCTCGTGGCATACAGCCGCTATCCCAGTCCCTGGGCAAAGATACCGGCTCAGCCCATGGGCACCTGCTGGGTGCAGAGGCAGCACCTGGAGCCTGACTCCGGCTCTCCACCCTGGGGCCACTGTGCCTCCCTGTCTTCCCTGGAAGGCATGTTACACGCGTGCACCCTGGCACACTCGCCTACATGGCAGGTGGGCTCACAGGCAGGTGACACCGGTCATCGCAGCAGCCAGGAGGGGCCTCGCAGGGCCCTGAAAGATCCCCCTGATCCGCAAGCCGCTGGCCGTGCCGGGAGGGGAGGCCTGGCTCTGCCTGCCAGCCCGGCCCGTCCTCCACACCCTGCAGCCACCGTGGCCTCGCAGTGGGTCTGTGCAGTGCCCTCACCCAGCCTGTTCGTCCCCAGGGCCGCCTGGGCCTGAGACTCACTGCCACCACCCTTCACTCCAACACTCGCCGTGGCCCGGGGCCTTCTGCTCACGAACAACCCCTCCCTCTGCGACCGACTGCCTGCACCCAGCCCCTGGGCCCGCGTTGCCGCCTTTACTTCGTTTCCTTCTAAAGGAGTTGCATGAGCACTCGGCTTATGGGAGAAGTCCCTCTGTCATGACCTGGCCACGGCTGGCCATCTGCTGTGTGCCGGGCGAGAGCTGGCCAGCAGCTGCATGTGGGGACGGGGTCTGGGTCCTCACGGCAGCTGTGGCAGCGTCAGGATGATGTCAGTTTCTGCTGATGGGGAAACAGGAACTCTGAGCGTTTACGCAAACAGCCAGCACAAGGCAGAGCCGGGCCCTGCCCACCAGGAAGGTACTAACCCTGGTGCCCGTGACCGAGGGCGGCCCAGAGGTGAGGCTTCTTGTTGGCACTGGTGTGTCAGGATGGGAAGCCCCACAGCGAGTGGCTGGTTTCTGAATCTCTTTCCCTGATGGCTCTGTAAGTTGGATCGACCGCCACGCAGGTGCACAGGCTCACAGCTCTGCCGCGTACAGTCTGCGGGTGGGGGGGGGCTCGCCCGGCTCAGAGACAACACCAGGGAAGCTCCCCACTCACCACCAGCCCCGCTCCTGTCACAAAAAGCTGCTTTTCTGGTAAGCTCCTCTTCATCCCTCAACATCCTGCTCAAATGCTCCCTCGCGGATGCACCCTTGCAGAGGTCCTTGCTGGAGGAAGAAAGGCCTGCACTCTGGGGCCCCGGTCTTCACCCCAGCGCCTGCAGTGCTGTGTGGCTCCGTGCCTGGGCATTTTAACAGTTCATTTCCCCATACACCTCCCTGCAGCGAGGGGCAGACACCCCCCTCCCATAACTGAATGAGTGAGCGACTGCGTGGACAAGAAGTAAGCAAGTCGACCGAGGCAGGTTGGCTGCAGGAGTCGGAGCTCCTGTCTCCACCGAGCCTGGGAGGGTCGGCCTGAACCATCCCGATTCAAACATATTCACATTAAACCCCAGCCCAACCCGATACGGCACAAGTTTTCTCTTTAGCCAACAATTCAAATGCGAGGAAACATATTACGCACACAGAGCAAGAAAACAGAGAAGCAAGAATTAAATTAGATGGCAGCCTGGAAAATGCCCACTGTGCAAAACAAGCAAGCTAACAAATTTGCTTGGCCTCCCCTGAAAACGGCGAAGTTTTAATTTGGGTCTCTGGGACCCGGCTCCCGAGAAGACGGGAGGCTCCTGGGTGGCAGGAAGTGAATAAGGTTTCAGACGAGCAGACCCGGATTTAATTAGCAATCAGTTCTGACCCCGACTCTCCCCGCAGGCACGTGGAGGCAGCGGGAAGGAGGACAGGACTGGGCTGAGCCGCTCCCCCGCCCCGTCCTGCGGAGAATCAATCAATGTCACCGGGAAGGCAGGCTCCCCGCGTGTGCGCTCGCTCCAGTTCCGGAGCGGGAGGCGGACGCGGCCGGAATTAATCCGGCTCCCGGGAAGCAAGATGGCCGCCGGCCGGCTGCCTGGTTTCGGGCGGGGCGCAGGCCCTGTAACCGCGCTCCTGGCTGTGCGGTTGGTGCCTTCGAGGGATGTGCCTGATGAATGTTTTCATAAGCACAGACGCCCCGGCTTCTGGTCATCGAAATGCAGAGGCCTCACTACCACTGCGCTCCAGCAAGCTCAGCCTTATCCCCACGATCTCCAGTGCAGCCGTCTGCCCACAAGGCCCCCAGGGCTGGCGGCCGGGCTGTGGGTGGTGCGTGGCCCTGCCTGGTCCTGGGAAGGGTGGAGGGCAGGTCTGCTGGGAGCCCGTTGGGCCCTTCAGGGTACCTCCTCCTGGACACCCGGGGTCTCCTCTGAGGGCTGGGCCGGTCCTGGGCAGGGCTCCTGTGGGCCAGGAGCGGAGAGGGCTGAGGCCTGGGCAGGGCCTGCTGTCTCCAGCCAAGAGCCCAAGCCCCTCCCTCCTGCCCAGCCTGCTTGGGCCCCCGGCAGACTCACCACCTGGCCGTGCTCCACGTGGTCCTGGGACACGCTGAGTGCTGACGCTGGGGAGCCCAGGGACGCAGTCAGCCCCCGTCCGCCAACCACACCCCAACTCAGGGGCTCAGCTGGCCCCCCGGGGCCTTTCTGGCTTTGGGGGAGCAATGGCCACTCACCAGAGCGCCCTCCCAGCGGTGATTTGGCATCCCAATGTGGCCAATACCACCGAGCGCTCACCACGCCTGGGCCCTGAGTGCCCACGGCACGTGCTGTCCTTTCTCCACTGACCTTCCGGTGCCCGCACGGCAGGCGCTACGGCCACCCCCACGGTACCGGTCAGGAATGCGGCAGGCAGGTGAGACCGCCCACGTCGGGCCCCTGAGCAGAGGCCACAGAACCTGAATCTGGGCATCCGGAACCCCACGCAGAGGCCACGGGGCCAAAGAGAGGCCCCGAACCAGGACCAGAAAGCCCAGATCCAAGTTTAGCTCTGAGTGACCCTGGCAAGTCCCTCGCCCTCCCTGGGCTGGGCCAGCCGACCCCGGGCCCCCATCAGTGTGGTCTCCTGCACCAGGCCCCGATGCCTGGGGAGCCCAGGGTATGCGCAGCCTATCAGCAGTGGGCCAGCCTGAGATGTCAGCGTCCACCTCTGGGCCCAGGACACCAAGGACACAGCTGCCCTCAAGTCCACCCAGGCCTGGAGGGGCTACCGGCCAGGGGTACACGCCCTCCCCTCCCCCATGCGCCCAGCAACCCCCTTCCCCCATCCGCATGCTGGCACCGCAGGGCCTCTGCCTCCCCAGGCCACGGCTCCAGGAAACCCCACGGCAGTCCCACCCCACGCCCGTCACCCAGCGCCGCTGGCTTCTCTCCACTCGGAGAGGTGGCCTTGTAGCCCCCCAGGGCACCTCCCTCCTCTGCACCCTCCCCTGGGCTGTGGTCAGGATTCTGTGCCTGGAACACAGGCCCCTGCACTGCTGCGTGGGCTCTGCCACCCCAAGGCCAGCTGGACTGACAGGGGCCACGGCTGCTGGCCCACGGGGGCTCCCATTTCTCCCTCAGGGAGGGGGTCTCCTCCCCGGCTCTGATCATCGGGGCCTTGAACAGGGCTCTAGCCTGGCTCCAAGCCTGCCCTCCCACCCACGCCTGGCTTGCCCCTGGCCTTGCCGCGGACATCCTGGCTGGACACAGCAGGCCGTGGGGTTCTCAGGTCTCGCGCTGACCTACTGGGCCTGTCTGGTCCCCTGCGGCCCCAGCGAGGGCCGAGCTCTCCCACACAGGGAAGCACAAGGACGGCGTCCTCCCCTGCGCTGGGCAGTCTCATCAGATGCCGGGATGGCACCTGGGGGCACCCCCCTCAGAGGACATCGGAAATGACGGTGCCCTGTGGTGCCCCCCCAAGGCCCTCTCTGAGTGTCAGTTCAGCAAGGAACGAACCACGGCGCATCCGCTCAGCAGCCTGACTTCTGGGGCGTCCCGGAGGTCACTGCGAGCCAGTCGGGGAGCTCCTGCCCATGCTCACAGCCTGCGGGGGATGGGGCTGCTGACTCTACCTCTGCCGGAAACCGCACACGGACGAACACAGCCGGCTCTGGGCACTGGGTGTGCCGCAGACGCCCTCTGCTGCCCCCTCCCCTGCAGCAACACTCACGGCACAGCCTTGTGCCAAGGGCAGGGAATCCACATCTGGGCACAGCTGGAGACCTGGGTCCCTGCCACCCCAAACAGCCGTCGCCCGAGAGCCGTGGCAGCCAGTCCTCAAGTGCAACAAGCCAGTGCTGCCCCAGGGCAATCACACCAACGTGCGGCTGAGGACAGGACTGCCCAGAGGCAGGCTGACCCCAGGCTGTGCCTCGAGGCCGTGGGGAAAGTTCTGGGGAGGGGCCGTGGCTCTTACCGTCCACACAGGCGGGCCGGGCTCTCGTGGTGCCGGCAATCTGCCCCTTTCTGCACGCGCAGCGAGCTGTCTGCCGGGCGATCGTCCTCCGGGGCTGGCTGCTGTCGCGGTCCAGGGTCACAATCTCACAGGTGCCAGCGGCCAGCTGACCTGGGGGGAGCAGATGCAGGTTGAGTGGCCACGTCCTGGACACCAGCGGCCACCCAGCCCCACGAGCCCACCCGGAGCCCACCCAGCGCCACACGCAGGCCGTTCTGCTCAGCGGGAACGTTGACACCACCTTGAAGGACGCTGCTCAGAAGTGCCCCCCGCGAATGCCAGAGCCGGGTCAAGCCAGCGACCTCCGCTGTGACTGCAGCCTGGGTTTCAGGCGGTCCTGCCGTGGCAGACAGGAAATTAACGTGGCCCTGTCTCAGTGGCACCCGGAAATGAAAGGGTTGAATCGCTGAGGAGGGAGCTGGCTCCCCCACACATTCCAGCGCTCCATGGAAGGAAACCCGACTGCACAGAGCCTGACGCCTTGACGCCCGGCTGGGTCCTGCGTCTCCGTCCCAGGTGCCACATGGCAGCATGGGGCTGGGAACCAGGTCGGACCCTCTCTCAGGTGTCTTCCTGGGTCTCGTCCCCAGGGAGGAATAGCCACCCGCTCCGCACAGCAGGCACAGGCTGCGTCGGTGCCGGGGGCTCAGAGTGTCCTCTGCCCTCCAGCAGCCTGGCGCACACGCCACACATGTGCACTCACGTGTACACGTGATGCACACACAGCTGCGCACAAGGCACAGACATACACATACCACAAACCTGGCCGGTGCACACAGAGTGGGCCACACACAGGCGGCACCCACGTGTGAACACGCTAAGGCTGAGAGGCATTAAGGCTCGCTGACACAGGCACACGTGACATGCTGCTACAGGTGCACGGATGTGTCCCACATCCCCCAGCTGCCTTGTGGACACCACTCCCTGCTCCCCAGGCCATAGATACCTCACGGCGCAGGAAGCAGGTGGCAGGGCCGTGTGGCCCACATCTGGCTCTGGACGGGCTCAGGGTGCAGAGAGGGGACACGGTTCTTCCAAAGACTCCGCTTCAAGCTGTCTCACCGGCTTCCTTCGTCCCCTACTTGTTTCCTGCGTCCTGGGGAAACGGCCACCTCTCTGAGGGGCTCCCAGGGCAGGTGACTCGGGAGGGGGAGGGGAACTGCCAGGAAATTCCACATGCACACGCACCCCTTTAATTTAAGACGTCACCCCGCCTGTAAAATGCCCTAAACGTTTACGCTGACAAATAGTGCCGGTTCTCATGGTGTGCAGTAAAGATAAGGGACTGCCATCCTGTGGGGGGAGGTAGGTCGCCCCTCAGCTGCTGGCCAGGCCACTCACGTGTGTCCTGCAGGAGGACGCAAGGCACCCCTTGGCCGGCTCTGCCTGGGCGCCCGCTCCCTGGAACTGCCGGGCGGTCCCACGCGCTGCTGCCTCACGGTTCCCTTCACTCTGTAAGCAGTGAGTGCCGATGGCACGCCCTCCTCTGCGCAGGGCCCTGGGACCAGGGTGGGGACCCCAGCCCAACCGGGCCAGCAGGGAGACGGGGGGCTCACAGGGAGGTGCAGGTGCAGGTGGTACGGGGTGGCAGTCCTCACCCTGCAGAGGAGACGGCAGGCGCACCGTCGTTCTCTGGTGGCTGTTCCTGCAGCCTGCAGCGTCCTTCTCTGTCCACACAGCTCCTTCTGCTAAGGTCACCCCCAACGCCCCCTCCTCCAGGCAACTGACCAGCTGACCACACAGGACTGCATCTGCCTTGCTGTCCCCTGTCACCCCCAGGTCCCCCAGCCCAGCCCGGGGCCCTGGCCAAGCAGGCTTTGTGCAGGCTGGCAGGGGGCAGCTGACGGAGCAGCCTCTCCGCCCATCACCACGACGATGGCCGGGCCACCCCTGACCCCGAGGATTCCCGTGTCTGGGTGCGCCCTGGACACTCCCGGTCCAGCTCCGTCTGCCACACGCAGGGCAGGGCCGGAGAGGGGCCTTCGCAGGCCAGGCGGCTGGAGCGGGTGGGTCACAGCCGGAGCACAGGGCTCTCCGGGAGGTCTCACAAGTTCAGAGGGAGGACGGGGGGCAGCCGGGGACTCCGAGGACTAGGAACCGCCCCCAGCTCCAGCCACCCAGCCGGGGCTGCCTCTCCTGAAGGCTGCCAGCTGCAGACTCTGACTCAAGCTATGAAAATTACATGCTGTGTGCTGCTCTCGGGAAAAGGCACAACTCAACAAACAAGCACATAGGCAGCTGCGTGACACACGGGGGCAAGAGCGTCGGGGATAACGAGGTGACGCTTCTCCCCAAAACAGTGGGAAATGCTTCAAAGGCCTGACTGTGGGTAAAACACACACGTCACGTGAGCAGGTCCCAAGCACAGGTGAGGGCTGTGACTTAGGGGGAGGGATGCCGCTGTGATCTGAGGACAGGCAGCCTCGGGGGCTCCGTCCCAGCTATTCCCAGCTCTGCAGGTGGGCTCGGGCCGTTCTGCTATTCCTGGTGCGTTGCCGCCCGCGTTGACCTCTGTCCCTCTCTCTGACACCAGCCCCTAGCAGAAGCCACGGTGCGCAGGTGCAGGACACCTCGGGCCACTGCTCCTCATGCAGGGCCTGACGTGGGGCAGTGCTCCTGGCTGTGCACCCACGGAGGCTGGCCCCGCGGGGAGATCAAGGTCACAGTGCTGGGGACATCCCTGACCCAAAGAAACCCTGGTCACCCTGCCCCGAGCCAGGTCACTGAGCCCCACCAGGCCCACCACCCAACGCACGCACGGACCAGGGCTTCAGCGCTGCTGACCCCGGGCAGGCCACGAGCCCTCCCGAGCTGGCTGCCCCCTGTAAAGGGGTGGGGGTGACACCCCGCCAGAGCCACTCGACGTGTACTCACAGGTTCTGCGCGTCCCGAAGCACCCCTCACCCCGACGGCTGCCCCAGACACCCCTCTTCCTAATTTTCCCCAGGCTGCACCCTCAAGCGCCCTCCTCCAGGGCTGGGCCTGCACGCAGGGAAGCTGGGGACGGACTACTTGAGCAAGGAAGGGACGGGCACCCCCACCACGGTCGGCCAGGCCCCCGGGGACGGGGACACTTGGCGCCTTTTAGCAGCAATGCCTGCAGGGGGTGGGTGGGTCTCCTGAAAAGGCTCAGAGGGAAGGTCCGAGACTCCTGGAAACACAAGACCGAGGTGAGGGAACAGGGTGGCCGACGGGCCCAAAGCAGAGGCCTGGAGAAACCCAAGGCACTGGGGGCTCCAGAACCAGCAGATGTCCCAGGTGACAGTGTGGCCCCAGCTTTGGAGGGACGTTCCCCGAAGGGCAGGCCCACCCTGGGCAGGCTGGTACATCAATCTCACCCTGGCTTCTGCCACCGAGAGAGGGAGGCAGCCTTGTCCCCAGATGGTGTGCACGACCTCAGAGCAGAGAAGCTCCCTGACGTGTCGCACTGGGACGTGAGCCCGGGCCGGTCTGAGCGCCAGGCGGCTGGAGGCCGTGCACGCTCCTGAGCCTGCCTGGTCTCTGCAAAAGGTGCCCAGGCGTCCACCTCTCACACGCCCTGCCCAGCCCGGCCTGGGCTGCCCAGCCAGCTATCTCTGAGCCAAGGAGAGGGGCCGTGTCCCCGGGGAAACCCCACCATAGGAGCGTACCCCACTTGGCAGCTGGGATAAGCTAACCCCGCTTGCTAAGTGAGCCTGAGCTGTCTGTGCCTGGCACACAGGCGAGAGGGGCTTCTGTTGGGCCACATGCGAGCGGCAGACCCATCCATGCCCTTCAACAGCACGCGGGGAATGGCAGGCACCTGGTGCCTCGATGCCGCTCGGACGCCAGCTCGGCACAGGCCCTGCGGCACAGCTGTGACATAAGCCCGCCTGGGAGCCCTGCTGGTGGCTGAACTGAACCCCACAGTGCAGTCTGCACCCCACAGTGCAGACTGGTGGCCTCCAGGACCCCATGTCCCGCAGGGTCTGAGAGCCCACAGTGACGGTGTGGGTGCCGGGTGACACTGGGTGCGGGGGCTGCAGCAGGCCCCCGGTGACCCCCCAGGCCAGTGCCAATAGCAGTCGAGTTTCTGCAGAATTCACTGGAGTAGCTCAGGCGGTTCCACCACATACCCGGGGTCGTGATCTGGCACCAAAGAGTGCCAAGTGAGCTGCAGAAAACACAAACTCCAGAGCCCTTCTCAGCACGTGGGTCCCCCAGGGTCTCCAGGGCCCCAGCAGGCCACGGCAGGAAGGACGCTGGAGCCTGCGTATATATGGGCAATAGTCCACGTCCAGCTGCTCTGTGAGCGGCCGCATCCTGTTGGGGTACACGGCCAGACCAGGTGGGTCGGCACAACACAGGGCCCCAAATTCCCTCAGAGTCCCCCAAGCAAGGTGGCCACCACCCAGGTCACCAGAGGGACCCGAGAGAACGCCCCAGTGGTGCCAACCTCCTCCCCAGGCTCTGGGTAGGGCTGCAGAGCAGCGTCCACACCTGCATGTGGTTTTAGGTGAGCACAGTCCAGGCCTGATGCTCCAACAGGACAGCAAAGGACAGCCCTGGTACCAGGGCCCAGGGGACTCCCCGAAAACGACAGAGGCCCTTGGGGTATCTCAGAGCTTAGCCCAGGCCCTGCGGCGCAGCCCGCCCACCCCCAGGGTGCACAGACAGGCCATGTGATCCGAGTCTGCCACGAGGGAAGGGGACTTGGAGTGACAGCAGAATCAGAGCCAAACAGTTGGGTCCCATGTTTGGACCCAGTAGGAACTGCTCCCCTGGAGGGGAGGACAGGAGGCCCCGATGGAAAACGTCAGCCGTCAGGGACGCCAGAGCCTGGTGAGATCCACACTTATCAATCTGTCACCACGTAGCCACCGGGAGAGGAAAGGACGGCTTTTCAAAAGGCCAAACAGACATGACGGCAGACGGAGCACACCCCGGTTCACGTGCAGGGCTGCAGGGGTTTCGGGTCTTTACACCCCAGGAAATAGCGCGCCTGTCAGAGGTGGGGCCTTTCTGCATCCCCAGAGACCCACAAGACCCCAGGGGTCACGCCCTCTGCCCCTGGCTCGGGGCCACCACCGGTCACCTCCAAGACTGGGACCCACCGGGAGAGAAAAGAAACACCCCCGGTTTGGGGAGAGTAAGGAGGTGGCAGGGGCCGCATGGTCACTTGGAGGTGTCGAGGGGGTGGCGTGTGTTTACTGGGCTATCACATACTCTATTTTAAAATCAAGAATAATGGTTAAAGGTCTGCGACCCACTGGCCCACACGGCTCTGAGCTCCCTCCTCCAGTGCTACCTCCCCGGCAGGGACAACATGCTGGACGTGCTCAACAGGCCCGGCGTGGAGCAGGGCCGTTGTCCAGGGGCCTTGCTGGCCCTGAGAACAACACCGACAGCTTTTCCAGCTTCCGTTCCAGGCTCACCGAGGCTGCTGACCGCCAGCTCTCTGCACAGGGCACCCGGCTCTACCACCCACCAGGCCTCACCCCGCCACCCTCAAGGGGACACGTGGAGGTAGAATTGCCAATCGGCGCCCACTCTTCCCATCAGCGCCCACCACAAGGCCCACGGCCAGCCCGGTCCTAGCACCGGGCCCCACCCGACCCGGGCAGGGGCGCCAGAGAGGCAGCGGCTGCTCCCACATGGCTTTACAGCTCCCCCGGCTGCAGGGGGAAGCCAATCCTGAGCTGGCCAGCCCTGGCTAGACTCCCCCACCCCGCCCCTCTCAGGTGGACGCTGCCAAACCTCCCAGAACACGCCGCAGCCAGCCAGCTCCTCGCAGAACAAAACCACCTGCGAGGACCCGGAAAGGACCTCCCGTCCCACGCGGATCCTGATGGTGACATTGAAAGAGGTCCCATCTGATGCGACCTCCTCCAGCAAATGAGTAGAGGACAGGCTGGGAAGCCCTGTG
>CAUYSK010057552.1:0-47382 GCA_963575035.1 Avahi laniger
GGCCGTCTGCACCTCGCGGGACGTGATGGTCGAGCGCTTGTTGTAGTGCGCCAGGCGGGAGGCCTCGCTGGCGATGCGCTCGAAGATGTCGTTGACGAACGAGTTCATGATGCCCATGGCCTTGGACGAGATGCCGGTGTCGGGGTGCACCTGCTTCAGCACCTTGTACACGTAGATGGAGTAGCTTTCCTTGCGGCTGCGCTTGCGCTTCTTGCCATCTTTCTTTTGCGCCTTGGTGACGGCCTTTTTGGAGCCTTTCTTCGGTGCCGGAGCCGACTTGGACGGATCTGGCATGATGGCGTATCTCTGTGAACAGAAACGTAAAGCGCCGGGAGCAACTCTATTTGTAGGTCTTGTATTCAAATGAAGGATTGGAATTTTCTCACTTCTGATTGGATAAAATGTCGTTTACGTCATCGCTGGGCAAAGTATACGCAAATAAGGAGAAGCCAGGCTCCTTTTCTGATTGGCTACCGTTGCTAACCAATCGAACGCCGCTGTCTAGCCGACCTCCAGACCATATATAAGGGCTCGCTGAGGCCAGCCGCCTCGTTATTTTCGGTACTGTCTTTCGGTTTTTTTGGGCTTTTGCGTTCGCTTCGGAGATGTCCGGCCGTGGCAAACAGGGTGGCAAGGCCCGCGCTAAGGCCAAGTCGCGTTCGTCGCGGGCGGGGCTGCAGTTTCCTGTGGGTCGCGTGCACCGACTGCTCCGCAAGGGCAACTACTCCGAGCGCGTGGGTGCCGGCGCGCCGGTTTACCTGGCCGCGGTGCTCGAGTATCTGACGGCCGAGATCCTGGAGCTGGCGGGCAACGCGGCGCGAGACAACAAGAAGACGCGAATCATACCGCGTCACCTGCAGCTGGCCATCCGCAACGACGAGGAGCTCAACAAGCTGCTGGGCCGCGTGACCATCGCGCAGGGCGGCGTCCTGCCCAATATCCAGGCCGTGCTGCTGCCCAAGAAGACTGAGAGCCACCATAAGGCCAAGGGCAAGTGAGGCCGCCGCCCCTGGCGCCCTTTTACGGATACCAAAGGCTCTTTTCAGAGCCACCCATCTTTTCGAGAAAAGAGCCACACTCATCCCGCGCCCCCTTACCGGCCTGTGGCCTCGTCGTCTTGGGCGCGTCAATGAGCGTTTCAGCGCTAGGCTGGGGCGCAATCAGGAGCTGGGACCCGGGGCTGGCTGGGCCACGCATCCTCGCCAGGTAGGCAACGTGTGCCTTGTGCCGCAGGGAACGCTTGCCCATTGCCCACAGGCGGCCACCCTGGCTTTTGAATCTCACCCCAAAACCGCTCGTGGAATTTTAATTCTGCTCGTCCTAAAGGTATCCGCATGATTGCTAGTGATAAACGTTATCCTTGACTCTGATTCGCATTTGGAGAAGTCCAGGATGGGTTATTCTGATCCCAGAGACAATCGGATTGATTCATCTGGTATTAGAAGTATTTGCAGTCTTTTACGGTTTTGCCATTTGCGATTGTAATGGGTAAATCTTGGGAATTCTATTTAAAACGTAAATTGAGATTACCAAATTTTAACATCGTGAGGTCCGAGGAAGTTATGATTTGATTTGTTTGGTTGGAATTCTAAAAGTCGTGGGAAAGGTTCAATATTTTAAAAAGAACCAAATTATTAGATCTCAAAAGGTGTAAACGTTTTAAGAATTAATTGTGAACAGAGTAATTATTTGAAGGAATTTAGTTTATTTTGGAGTTGGTCAAACATTAATCAAAGATCCCCTTAATTTGATTGTTGCAATTGGGAGAACAAAATAATTTATACAGTGAATTTGATAAGGAAGGGAAAACTAGGTTTCTGAGTTTAGCAAATTCAAAATGAATACTGTTAGAACCAGATTAAGTAGTATTTGTGGATTTTTAAGCTGATGACCCTGTTCATGAACTCCACATTGCAAAATAAAGGAGGGTTGGACAATTTCAGAGACCTCCAGGCAAAATCAATTGAGAAATGGCTATGTTAACAACACCTACCTCATAGGGGAAAAGGGATTAGTGGAGTTAATCTGTGATAATCCCTTGAAAATGCCCGGTCCAAAATCAGAGCTCAGAAAGTGTCAAGCTTTATTTCTGTTATGGTTATCTATTGTTTTCATTGTTTTCCAAAATATGGATGAGTCTTTTAATTTTTTAATGGACACAGTTTTGCACTCAGTTATGGAGTGTGTAGTGATGTTGCAATACGTGTAATGTATAGTGATCAGAATAGGGTAATTAGCAGTTTTTTATTATAATTATAAATACAGGCCAGTAAGATAATTCAGGAATATTATATGTATGTATCCTACTAAAATTGAGTCTACTCAAACCAGGGCTCCCTGGACACCATCTGGAGCTAATCATAAATCTGCTTGTCTTTAGAAAATATCACAGGGCTTTGTAACTATTCACCCCAAAAATTGATAAGCAACTGCTCCGACAGTGTTGATCTAAACAACACAATATTCACAAAAATGTAGATAGTTTGTGCAACACCCAAGTGGGCACCATTTCAGTAAAACAGAGCTGCTAGGATTGGCCAGGGGAGTACGTAGCCTTCCACAAATCTCCCCATTATTTTTCTAGAAATAGACTTCAATTCTAGCTTAAATTTCTCTTTATGTATTTATAGCCATGTAGGTCACTGTAGCTCTTCGAACCCTTCAGTAGTATTTCAGAAGGTTTTCTCAGGGGTTGGGGACTTAGCTGTTTCAAGTATCACTATGGATTTCCAGATTTTTTTAAAAAAATTACTCGGAGTGTTAAGAGGGAAGGCAGTAGCATTTCATTTGTCACCTCTAAGGCTGAGCTGTCTGATACACAGTAACTAGCCACAGGGTTTATTTAATTTCTAGATAATTAGTGAGGCGTGGTGGCTAACACCTGTAATCCCAGCACTTTGAGAGGCTGAGATGGAAGGATCACTTGAGGCCAGGAGTTTGAGACCAGCCTGGGCAACATGGTAAGAACCTGCCTCTAAAAGGAAGAAAAAAAAAAGTGTAATTAATTTTCAGTTAATTAAAATTTAATGCAAAGATGTAGTTTCTCAGTTGCCCTAACAACATGTAGCCAATGGATACCATATTAGCACAGACCAAATGTTTCCATCATCACAGAAAGCTGACTTGGACAGCTCTGGTCTGGAGCCTGAGCATCTATCAGGTTTACCAGGTTCGGAAACGTAGTAAAATAGCAAGAGCTGCTTGCTTCTGTAAGAGAAAGGTCGTCACACTCTAGCAAAAGCAAGAAGAGTACCATACAGCCCAGCAATTCCACTCCTAGAAATATGCCTAAGAGAAATGAAAAACACATACACACGAAAACTTGTACACAAACGTTCATGGCAGCATTATTCATAATACCCACAGAGTGGAAACACCCCGATGTCCGTCAGCTGAGGAATGGAGAAGCAAAGTGTGGCCTCTCCACACAATGGATATTAGTCATTGCGAAGGACTGAAGCGCTGACTCAGGCCACAAGGGATGAACCTTGAGAACGTTATACCCAGTGAAAGGAGCCAGACACAGAAGGCCCCATGCTGTACGATTCCATTTCTGTGAAATATGCAGAACAGGCGAATCCACAGGGGAAAAAGCAGATGCGTTGTTGCCGGGGGCTGAAGGAACGCAGAGCAGTGGGGCGACTGCTTAAGGGGCCCAGGGTCTCCTGCGGGGGATGAGAATGTTTTGGAACTAGATAGTCGCACAACGTTGTGAATGTCCTAAGGGCCCCCTGAATTGTTCAGTCTAAAGTGGTTCGTTGTATGTCGTGAATGTCACCTCATCTTTTAAAAAAATCTGAATCTAATAAATGAATGTGTACCAAATAGTAAGAAGCAGAGGGAGAAGAAGGAAAATCAGAGGAAGGCTGGCGTCGCAGGAGGGCCATGGAGAAGGTGGGACAGACACCGGGAGGACAGAGGTCCACTCCAGTGCCTCTGGGCAGGACAGTGCTGGCCCCTCAGGTTGGGTGAGGCGGAGCTGGCCGGCACCGCCCTTGGTACAGCAGTGGCAGCACGCAGAGGCATGTCGGGTCACTCCGGCTGGCCGTGGCAGCTCACCTCTGCTGGCTCTGCCTACAGTCTGTATTCTTTGGGGGCAGTGTGGCCTTCCCTGGCCCGAGGTGTCGCCAGTGCACACTCACCTTCACTGGGAGTGTCTCAGTCACTCTTCACATGCTGGCTGGCATTTTATCGAGAAAGATGAGAAAGAGATCCTGGGTCCCAGAGGAAGAATGCAGCTTGAGCCAGCCTCCGACATACAATCACTAGCGCGGTAGGTGTTTGCAGTTTTGCAGAATTCTCGGCCTGCCCTCCCCCTCTCCTGGGCGTGAGTCTGTGCCCCAGCCCCTGCCTGGTCAACTCCCGCACGCTCACCAACATGTTCAGGAATCTCCTGATTTTTACAAAAATTGACCATGCTCCTCCCGGCGACGTCCGAGTCCCCTGAGACGCTGAATCAGAGTGTTCCGTTAGCGGAGGAGTGATGCCGATCCTAGAGGGAAGCAGGTTTGGGTAGTTTCTCTGACTCCTGTCCAATGTGGGTTGTGCTGAACTTGTCATTGTCCTTGACTGTGTGTGGTCCTGTCCCAAAGTGGCCCTAGCTCTGGCCGCCAGAGTCGGCCTCCTGCCTGCCTGGAAGAGTCTCTTGTTTTGTGCATGTCACTCACCATGCCTCAGCCTCAGTGGAACACAGGCTGGCCCAGAAAATGCTCCAAAGCCATGTTCGTCCCGGCCTCCGCGCGTGCCCCCTGCCTCCTGGTTGCAGCTGCTTCTGCACAGGCGGCTGCGGACACCGGGTCCACAGCCCTGCACGGCCTCCAGATGTTGGAGGTGGCAGTGCCCCTTGTGGAGTTTCACCCTTGGGCACCCAGGTGAGCTCCGTGGGCTCTGGCCTCAGCTTATCCTTGTCACTTGCTGGCCAGGCCCTCCCAGGTCTCTCCTACTAAATAACCAACGAGCCCAAGACGTCACAGCTGGAGGGCCTGCCGGGCGAGGGGGGAGCTGGGTTTCCCGGATGGCAGGTGGCCAGTGGACAGGCTAAAACTGGCTCCTGGGCCCTCGTCACCCACTCGGGGCCAGCTGGGGGAGTTGGCTGGAGGGTCAGTCCAGGGTTAGGGTGAGTCAGTGGTGGGTTAGTGGTAGAGCCAAGGAACCCTGAGGCCCTGCCTGGATGTTGCACACTGTCCCTGATATGCCGCATGCTGGGGTCACAACATGTGACAAGGCCAGCTTGACTGGGGATGCCGAGAGAGCCTCCCCTTCCCAATGTCAGGAGCCACAAGGCGCTGGGAGCCTGCGTGGGCCGGGGGAAGAGGAAGGTTCTGGTGGCTCCACCTGAGACTTCTTGTCTTCTCGTGATCTCATCCAAACCACAACTTCAGAGGTCCCGAACCATCAGTGGACATCTTCCCAGAGCTCCGCGCTCATGCACACCTGCTTGGCATTCCCGCCGGCTAGAGGTGGCCTGACATTGACAGCACCCGCGCAGGAACCCCACGGAAGGTTTTCCATTCCCCACCCCCAGCCCGGTACCTCTCCCAGTCTCTCCCAGCCCGGGAATTGCTTCTGCCATCCTCTGGTTACTCAGTTAAGTAAAATAGACAAATAAAAGCAGACTGTGCAGACTGCTGTAATGAAGTACTGTAGACAGCGCAATTTATAGACAACAGAGTTTGTTGCTCACGGTTCTGGAGGCTGGAAGTGCAAGATCAAGGTGCCAGCCGATTTGGTGTCTGGTGACATCGCGCCTTCTTGCTGTGTCCTCACGTGGTGGAAGAGGCCGAAGGCTCCCTGGAGCCTCTCTTACAAGGTGGCGCGCTGGGGTTTCTTCTACAAGGGAACTAATTCCATCACGAAGGAGCAACCCTCACGACCTCATCGCCTCCCAAAAGCCCCACCTCTTAATACCATCACCTTGGGCATTGGGATTTTAACATACAAATTTTGGGGGACACAAACATTCTTCATTCTTTGCCTTCCTTGTCCACAGAGAGACCGTCCGCAAGTCCTGTGAGTGTTAGCTTTGACGTCCGGATGCAGGCGTGTCTCTCCATTTCAGCTCCTGCTGCCCTCGCCTCGAGCATTACCTGTGGTGAGCTGAAGGGTGGCCCATCTGAAAGATGTGTACGCATCCTAATCCCTGGGACCTATTTATATTACTAGGACCTTATTCGGATAAAGGATCTCTGCAAGTGTAATTGAGTTGAAGCTTTGGAGATGAGGAAATCATTGTGGATTGTCCAGATGGGCCCTGACTCCAATGACAAGTGTTCTTGTAAGAGTCGCACAGAGGGCGGGGCATGATGGCTCACACCTGTAATCCCAGCCCTTTAGGAGGCTAAGGCAGGAGGAATGATTAAGCCCAAGAATTTGAGACCAACCTGGGCAACATAGCAAGACTCCATCTCTACAAAAAATAAAATAATTAGCCAGGTGTTGTGGCACGTGCCCACAGTCCCAGCTACTCTTGAGGCTGAGGCAGGAGGGTTGCTTGAGTCCAGGAGATCGAGGCTGCAGTGAGCTATGATCGCACCACTGCACTCCAGCCTGGGCAACAGAGCACGACCTATCTATAAAAAAAAAAAAAAATTCACACATAGGAGGAGACACAAACAGAATAGGGGAGGGATGCAACCACAAACCAAGGAACGCCTGAATCTGCCAGGAGCCCACAGAGGCAAGGATCCACTAGAGCCTTTGGAAGGATCGAAGCCCTGCCAACACTTTATTTTTGAATTCTGGCCTCCAGAGCTGTTAGAGAATAAATTCTTACTGTTTGAGACCACCCAGTTCCTGGTAGTTCAACACAGCAACCGCAGGAAACTGCTTTGCCCTCATTTCTCACCTGGACTACTTCACCAGACTCCCTGCTGATCTCCCAATTGTTTTGTGTTTTGTTTTATTTTGCTAATCTTCCAGATTTTAGTCCTTTTCGTACTTCCCACAACCCACACCACCACATAAATGATATCCTGAAATACTTAATTCCCCTGTTTGAGAATAAAGTCCACCTAATGGCAATCAATGGAATCCGCCATACCAAAAGGGTAAAGAAGAAAAGTCATATAAATATCTCAATTGATGCAGAGAAAGCATTTGACAAAATCCAACACCCATTCATGATAAAAAATTGTTTTTAAGCAAACAAAACCTCTCAGCAAACTATGAGTAGAGGAGAACTCTCTCAACTTCATTAAAAAAAAAAAAAACCCACATCTAACAACATAATTAATGGTGCAAGACTGTTTTCCCTTGGTTGAAAACCAGGAAAAGATGTTTGTCTAAACATTCATTCATTCACTGGCTGACAGCTCCAGCCAGTGCAGTCAGGAAAAGAAAAGAAAAAGAAATGGCCTGCAGATTGGAGTGGAATATTTCAATATTGGGATAATATTTAAATAGAAAATTAAACTTTCTATTTTCAGATGACATGATTGTCTACATAGAAAATCCCAAGGATTCCTACAAAACAACTCCAAGAACAAGTGAGCTCAGTAAAGGCATAGGATACAAGATCAGTGAAGAAGTCTATTGCATTCCTGTGTATGTATGAGCAGTGAACTTGTAAAAACAGAAATTAAAAACAATACCACTTAATCACTTTTAATGAAGTACACATAATCAAAAAAACAAGTACAGGACTTAATATACAGAAAATTACAAAACAATGTTGAAAGAAGTCCAAGAAGATCTAATTAAATGGAGAAATATACCAGGTTTATGGATTGGAAGACTCAATGTAGCAAAAATGTCAACTGTCTCCAAATTGATCTATAGGTTTAACTCAGTTCTTATCACAATCCCAGCAAGGTGTTTTGTGGGCACAGACAAAATTTCTGTGGAAAGGTACAGATCTTACAATAGCTAAAAAGAAATCTTGAAAAAGGAATACAGTGGGAAGAATTACTCTACCGGGTGTTACGGCCACAGAAATCAGTGTGGTATCAACCAAGGGACAGACACGGGTCAATGAGACAGAAAAGAGAACCCATAAATAGCCCCTTTCAAGTAAGCAGGTCTGATTCTTTTTTATAAAGGTACAGACGCAACCCAGTGGAAGATGGGCAGCCCTTTCAAAACAAACGGTGCCAGAGCAACTGGACATCCACAAAGGAAAAAAAATGAACTTCAGGTTAAACCTCTCACCTTGTCCAAAAATTAACTCAAAATGGATCATGGACTTAAATGGACAACGTAAAACTACAAAACTTGTAGAAAAAAAAAAGAAAATCTTTGAAATCCAAAACTAGGCAAAGAGTTCTTAGATTTGACACTAAAAGCATGATCGATAAAAGGAAACATTGATAAACTGAACCTCATAAAAATTAAAAACTTGTTCCACAGAGTCCCAGGTGAGGGGAATGAAAAGGCAGCCGGCAGACTGGGAGAAAATACTGTCAAACCGTTTATCCGACAAGGACTGGAGTCTGGGACACATAAGGGATCCAGAGCACACTCGGTTCCTAGCCAGGCCGGGCCCTCTGGCTTCCCTCGTGCCCTGACGGCTCTGGCATCACCGGGTGGGTGAGTTGCCTGGAATGTGTCCGGTAGCAAGTAGGACTGCGGGTCTGGCCGGCAGAAGGGGATGGGATGGGAGGATCAAATACTGAATATTCGGGAGGCAGTGAGCAAACAGGAGGCACCTGGGCTCTCAACACTGATGACTGCTAAGTGTAGAAGAGGCACTTAATGTGCAGGACACTAAATAGTCATTATCACAAAATATATCAGAGACATCAAATACTCAGCATCACGAAACATACAGCAGGCACTAAACATTCATGATCGGTAAGTGCCCAGGAAGCACTGGACGTTAAGGGTCACTCAATATGTGACGGCTCTGAATAGTCACAATCATTCAGTATACAGAATACACTAAATGACACATACATGTCATTAAGTACACAAGAGGTGCTAAATGTTCAGGATCATTAAATATACTAGAGAAACTGAATATTCAGAATTGATAAATACGTGAGAGAAGGCACTAAATACTCATGATCACAAAATACACAAATATTCAGGATCACTAAATATACAAGAGGCACTAAATATTTATGATCACTAAGTATACCAGAGGCACCGAATATTCACTCAGTATACCAGAGGCACTAAATATTGAGGATTAGCAAGTACACGAGAGGCACTAAATTTTCAGGAACACTAAACATAGGAGAGGCACTAAATGTTTATGACCACTGAGTATACAAAATGCACTAATATTAAATATTCATGATCAGGAAGTATATAAAAGGCACTAAACATTCAGGATTGCTAAATACATCAGAGGCACTGAACAGTTATGATCACTAAATATACAAGATGCAATACATATTAAATATTAATGACCCCTAAGCATACAAGAGGCACTAAATATGATCACCAAATATACTAAAGACACTGAATATGCGTGAACACTAAGTATACAAGAAGCACTAAATATTTAGGATAACACTAAGTATACATGAGACAATCAATATTTAGGATGACACTAAATATTCAAGAGGCAGTAAATATTCATGATCACTAAGTATACAAGAGGTGGTAAATATTCAGGCTGCGTAAGTATACAAGAGGCACTGACTAATCAAGGTACACTAAATAGGCCTGGAACCCCTGACACACTCAATATCCAGAAGGTCTTAATTCCGCCACCCACTGAGGACACCATTTGGCCCACCTGTTCCTGAGTGGCTGCACCTGTATGCCAGTGGCCCAGGTGCCCTTGGTGGCATCTGAGCACTGGTCCTCCTAACCACACTACCCATGGAAACATCTGGCGGCAGAGAGCGACAACCCCTGTGGACACCTGCACCCAGGATCAGGTGGTGGATTGCCTCCCCACTGACACCTACCCTCAAGGAGTCAGCGTACCCTCTCCTCTTAGTCGGATGTGGTCTGCGAGCCCTTCCAGGCCATGACCTGTAGCTTCAAGGTGACTTTCCACGGTTGGCAGCACACAGCAGCTGTTGGCGGTTACCCCAAGGCAAGGGCACGTCCTTTCCCTGCAATCACTTTTCCCCCCTTGGTGGCACTGTGTATTGTGGGCTACTGCTCCGACTCCTCCACCACAAGCTGAGCTCTCAGAGGGCAGGAGAAACCCTGCCTGGCTTCATTCCTAAGGACACTGCGCACAGGACCAGCGTGCCCCAGAGACCATCGATCCCGGTGCGCTGAATGCTGGGCTCTGAGGTCTGATATGGACGAATCCTTGGGGTGGGGTGGCGCACTTGCGCACAACAGACCCTCCACTCTCACGCTTTCAAAATTCCCCATCTCTGACCCAAGGAGCTTTACCGACATGGTCTCGAAACCCTTGAATGTGGGCTACCTCAGATTACTTCCTAGGAATTCTCCAGGGGATGCACAGGGCCTTCCGAGGAAAAGCTCCAATCTTTTTGTTATTGATTAATTTACTTATTTTACATACAGGGTTTTGCTCTGTGGCCTGGGCTGGAGTGCAGTGGCACACTCACAGCTCACTGCAGCCTCTAACTCCTGGACTCAAGCAATCCTCCCGCCTCAGCCTCCCCAGTAGCTAGGACTACAGGTGTGCCCGCCCAAGCCAGACTAATTTTTCTATTTTTTTTGTGGGGGCTCAGGGGGTCTTGCTATGTTGTCCAGGCTGGTATCCAACTCCTGGGCTCAAAGAATCCTCCCACCTTGGCCTCCCAAAGTGCTAGGATTACAGGAATGAATTGCTGAACCCAGCCACAACTTTTTTGTTGTTGAGAATGCTTTATTGATTTATTTTTATTTTTTCCCAGCTTTATCGAAATGAGCCGCATACTTTTTATTGTAATAATATATTATGATATATAATAATGTATGTCTATCTACATCACATTTTCTTTGTCTGTTGATCCATGGAGGGACATTTCGGTTGTTTCCATATCCTGGCTATTGTGAATGATGCTGCAGTGAACGCAGGAGCGCAGGTATCTCCTCCAGATCATGATTGTATTTCCTTTGGGTGTACACGCAGAAGTGAGATGGCTGAATCAACAAAAGTAAAAGGCAACCTACAGAGTGGGAGAAAATATTTGCAAAACATACATCTGATGAGAGGTTAATATACTAAATACATGAGGGCCTCCTACAACTCAATAAAAACAAAACGAAATACCACACACCAAAATAATCCAATTAAAAATTAGGCAAAGGACCTAAATAGACCTTTCTCCCCAGAAGACATACCATTTGGCCAGCAGGTACGTGAAAAGGTGCTCAACATCACTACCCATCAGAGAAATGCAAGTCCACAGTGAAGTTATCTCCAAACACCTGCGAGGGTGGCGGTTGTCAAAAAGAGGAGAGATAGGGAGTGTGGAACCCTTGCACGCGGCTGGTGGGAATGGGAACTGGGGTAGCCCCTGTGGAAACTGTATGGAGGTCCTCCCAAGAGCTAAAGGCGAGCCCCAGTCGTTCCGAGCCGCCCTTCTCTTTACCTCTGACCACACCTCCTCCTTCCAGCCCCCCAGCTCCAGTTCCCGCTGCCGACCGGAGACCCGGCGGTCCGGTCCCGGCTCCAATCCGTGCCCCGCCCTGCGCAGCCGCAGCCGCCCGGCCCCGGCCCCGTCCCCGCCCCGCGCGCGACCCGCAGCGCCTCCCGCGCCTCCGCCAGGCTGCGCGCTCCAGCGGGCGTTTTCATCTGATGTGCTCACCCGCAGGTACCAAGAGCATCCTGGCACACAGTCGATGTTAAATAGACATTTGATGAATTAATTAAAAAAAAAAACAACGCGAGGGATTGCCCTCCTTTGGTCAGCGGAGGCAGAGAGGAACGAGTTGAGCTCCCGCAGCAAAGGGCGGGCGGGCGGGGGCGCGCGGTCCCCGCTGGCGCCCCGCCCCGCTGGACCCTTCCCGCAAGGCGCTGAGGAAGAGATCCGGCTTGGGCTGGGGGGCAGCGTCCCAGACGCGAACCCATTGACCCAGGATGCGGGCACCCGCCCGGCAGGCTCCGGAACACGACCAACGGCGAAGGACGCGGGAGGCGCGGGGAGAAAGCGCGCCGCCGCTTTGCCGAAAATAAAAGATTTAGGTTAGATGCCATCTGGAGCTCGAGCGCCACCTCCGGCAGGCTTCGCGGGGTCGCGTGCGGTGCAGGGGGCGGGCCTCGGGCACCCCGGGCCGCGCTGACCGCGAAGGCTAACGGGCCCGGGGCCGCGGAGCCCCTCCCGGCCGGCCTCGGGCCTCCTGCGGCGCCACCGAAGCCGGGCTTCGTCCTGGGGACCCGCGCGGTGGGGCGCCCGGGACCCAGGGGTGCGGGACCAAGGGACAGGAGTGGGCGGTCTCCGGCGTGCGCCTCTGGGGGCCGGAGGAGCGGCGGCTTTGCAGGCTCGGCTTCCCTGCACTCGGCAGTTGGAACTCACTGCATAAAACGCTGAAGCCTTTGAGTCCCTTATTTATGCCCGGGGACGCTTGTCCATTGGTCCATTCAAACTCTCTGGCCTAACGGCATTGGATGGAAAATCCGCCTCTCGGTCTCCGGATGCTGACCTCTGTCTGGGACCTCGCCCGCGCTCCGGATCCCCTTGGATCCCGCGTGTTCAGACCTCGGACGCGCTCCTGATTTCACACACTTTAGTCACTGATTCCCCACGGGATCGCTATTCCCAAGGGCTGTGGTTTATTTCTCCTGAAAGTGAAGGCTTCCCCGCCCCCCACCCTTTGCCAGATCTTTCCAAAAGCCCGCGCACTAGGCAGAGGTGGGTGACAGGTCGCCTTTGTTCCTGGGCGCGCACGGACGGAACATCCCTAGTCCCCCATCCTCAGCGCGCAGCCTAGGCAAGGCCCGGCTCTCTGCTGGACCATTCCTTCCCAAGTGCATTTGTCCGGGGCCACTGGACTGTCCTTTTTGTTCCCGATCCTTGCTTACAGAGATACATACCCGCCCTTAGCTAAACTTTATAAACAGACATTGCATAAAGAAAACACCTGTGTGTGTCAACGCACTCCTTTTTTACCAAAATCAATAAAAATGCGACACAATCTTCCGTAATTTTGTTGTTTTAGGATTGGAATTGTGTGTGTTAACTTTTCTCCTTTTTATAAACGAAGCATGTTCTAATTAAGCATTTTTATTGTTGCTGTTTGATGATCAAATGATCACATTGTGGCCCCTGGGAGATCCTTTCAAATAAATGGCTGTTTTGTGCTTTTAGGATAGCCTGTGATTGTTGGAAGCATCTTTGCTATTGGACAGCAAAAGGCTATTTCAGACGGATCATGGGATTTTGTTTTTGTTTTGTTTTTAATTTTTAGTTTTTTGACTCAAGACATGAACACCCCCATGGAGTTTCTTTTGCTCTTAGTGAAAATTAGTATCACAGACAAAATTGAAGAGCTGGGAATCGGCTATTTTTGTCTTTTATATCACTGTTCTCTTTTTAAATGATGATGGAGGTTTCTCTCCTGAGGAGATACATTGATCTTCAGAGTCATTGTGATAATGTGTACCTCTGTTACGGAAAACAGCATGGAGGTTCCTCGAAAAATTAGAACTGTCATGCATCTAGCAATCCCACTGCTGTGCATATACGCCCAAAGGAAAGTGCGATCAGTATGTGGAGGAGACACCTGCACTCCCATGTTCACTGCAGCACCATTCACAATAGCCAAGACATGGGGTTAACCGAAGTTCCCAGGGTCGGGTGAATGGAAAAGAAAACCCGGTACATGTGCATAATGACATACTATTCAGCCCGAAAGTGGAATGAAATTCTGTCATTTGGGACAACAGGGATGAACCTGGAGGATATTCTGCTAAGTGAAATAAGCCAAATACAGAAAAACAAATTCCACATGATCTCACTTATATGTGGAACCTAAAGAAGGTGACCTCACAGAAGTAGAGGGGAGAGTGGTGGTTACCAGGGGCTGGGGTGGGCGGCGGAGAGATGTTGACCAAGAGTCAAAGTTTCAGTTACACTGGAGGAACAAGTTCAGGACATCTATTGTACAACATGGTGACTGTAGTTAACAACAATGTGTTGTATTCTTGAAAATTTCTAGGAAAGTAGATTTTAAGTGTTCTTGCCACAAATAAATATATAAGGTGATGTATGTGCTAATTACCTTGATTTAGCCATTCCACAATGTATACATACCTATTCAAAACATCACATTGTACTCCATAGATACATATAATTTTTGTCTCCTGGCTGATAAGGTTCTAGAGCTGTCTCAGAGGATTAACTTGTGTCCTTCTTGGTAGAGAGAGGAGGGGACACCTGCACGAATTTTTGTCCTGCTTTTAGGCAAACAGAGGGAAGGCAGGGAGCTTTTTTGGTATCTGCTTCTTTTCAATGGCCTTCAGCTCAAAATAATCCCTATGCTAAACTGGCATGCTTTGGGGTGGCATACCCTGATACCTTTTGAGAGTGATGTATGTTGCATGTGGAATTGAAGAATAGTGTATTTTTGTGACAAAAATCTGGGCTCTCTTAGATTTGATATCATTCAGCAAATCATCACTCTCCACCTCGCCCCTATGGGATGAATGCCATTGCCTTACTCCTACATTTGAGGTCCCCAAATGAGAGGGGCAATGAAGTACACCCGAGCCCTGCTCTCATTTGGGGACCCTGTAGCCACCCACAGACCCACTGACAAGAAGCGCCTCTTTGTGATAGCGGGATTGCCTGTTCTTGGCAGCATCCCACCAAAAGCTGACTAATTCAGGGACCCAAGTCTCTGATTAGGTAAACTAGAAATATATATTTATTTTTTAGAGACAGAGTCTGGCTCTGTCACAAAGGCTGGAGTGCAGCAGCATGATCACAGCTCGCTATAACCTCAAACTCCTGGGCTCAAGCAATCCTCCTACCTCAGCTTCCTGAGTGGCTGGGACTACAGGCATGCACCACCACACCCAGCTAATTTTTAAATTTTTCTGTAGAGATGAGGTCTCACTATGTTGCCTGGGTGACAGAGTGAGACCTGGTCTCTAAAAATAAATAAATAAATACATAAATAAAAGAAAGGAAAAAAAAAGAAACCCCTGTGTCAGCTAGAATCCATTGAAACTAACCCTGGCTACTATCAAAAAGTAGTTTGGTTTGTTCACAAAGGCAGAAATAAAAGGAACGTAAAAGTAATGTGCTTGTTTCCATAGCATTTGTGAAACAGAGAACTCAAGTAAATGCTTTCTATTGATGGAATTGGTTGTTCCATCAAACTCACAGGAATTCAATCTTCTTCCATCCAATTCCATCAAAATCAGTTGGAATTGAGCTGAGTGTCTCACAAGCTTTAGTTCTGCAAAAAGAGCTGACTTCAGCCAACCGGCTTTTACTAGGCATATAAGCTGCTCCCTTGCAGCTGGGGAACTTGGTGGAGATTTGCACACTTTTAGACCGGAGGTATGTGACCTCAGGGCCTGTCATTGGGCCCTGTTCATTCTGAACATAAGCCACATCTGATGGTCAAGTCTTCCTAAGTTTAGAAACGGACCTCAAGTGGAGAGAGTGCATTTCCCTACAAAGGGCAGCCATGCAGTTGGTCCTATTTATACGGCATATATTCAAATGAAGGCTTAGCTAATCTAACATCTGATTGGGTTAAAGTGCACATTTAAATCAGCTGCTTCCAGTTCCGCTCTCTAATTGGTTAAAACAGCTACAGGATGTCAGCCAATGGGAACCCAAATACCAAGCTGCCGGGCAATTCCCCATTGCGGGAATGAAACTCGGTTACTCTCAGGAACAGAGCTTTTCAACAGAGGGAAATCTACAACTACGCCTCATGATGTTTATAAATTAAAAAAAATAAAAAAACTCTCTGGCAGTTTGATGAAGCCTATAGATCCTGTCTCAGAAAGTTTTTAAATGCATCAAAATTTTTTTTAAAAAAACCAAGTACAAGAGAATCAGTCATATTGAAGTTATGAAAACATACAAAATTAACTTGTCACACGGAAAGGGGGAAAAACAACGGAGAAACACCTGTGGAGGTCACAGCCCAGGGACACAGGCCCAGTGAAAGGCTGAGATTCAATCACAGCATTGTGGAGTGTTTCCTGTCACCCACACCTGGCCGTTAGGTTGTTTGTGTGGACGTCCCTGGTCCCCGGGGTCCCAGTGTGGAGTACTGGCACCGAGTCAGCCCATGGCGGAGTGATCGCAGACACAGCAACTTAATACAAACAGTTTATCACATAAAAGAATGAAAGTAAAGGAAGCTACACCAAGGGAAAATACATTCCAGAGAGTAGAACTGCTCACTCCCCAGGAGCGGGTGGAGAAAGAGGGGAAGTCCGAGTACATATTGCCTTTTATAAGCCCACGAGTTTGTCCCGCCTTCCCTGCCCCCCCCAGGATTGGTTGCTGTTTCCCGCCTTTGGGGGTGATTGACAGGTTAATGTTACATAACAGATTACATGCCAGGTTACAGCGACAGGGTAGGTTATATAACAGTTTCCCTTTCTGTGCATGCACCTTTTCTAGAATTTTCCACAAAGCTCCATCCATGTTATGCTAATTAGATGGTAATGAGCTCCAGGTCACTAGGAACTTTTTACCGTGTATGTTCGCACCAGAGAACAGTTCCCAGCTTCAGTTTGGTTCCTAGCTACAGTTCCGCTCCTGCTCTCTGCCCTCAGCCACCTCCTTGCCACCTCCTTATCCTTCTCCAGACCTAACACGGCCACCACGCCAACCAGGCTCCAGCAGAGTAACAGTGTATTCCAGACAAAGTGGAGATGTTCTTAGGCAAGCCCAGAGTCAGGAGGGGAGGCAAAAATGGGACCCTAAGGGAATGCAAAGCATCTGGTGCCAGTGGCTACCTGAGCAACAAAACGGCCCGACTCCAGTGGGGCGGACCCAAACGCTCATGCTGACAGCCTGCGCACCAGGGCGGCTGGGGCAGGAACGGTCAGGGCTGCCCCTCCAGGACCCCCACACCTCACTAGGCCCTGACTCCAACACCGGGGATCGAGTTCCAACGTCAGGTTTTGGGGGGGCGGGACGAACATCCAATCCATAGCAGCTCTCACTTCCCGTCCTTGAGGGTAAGAACGTCACTGTCCTTCCAGTATGGGTAGGACATCTTCCACAGGGGAATGTCATCCCCTGCTTTTAAGAAACATCACCAAGGTCAATGTGAGCTTCTTGCATCTGCTGGTTTATTTATTTATTTTTTAATGCCTTTAGTTGAAAATAGTTAATATGTCAGAAATGCATATTTTTTCCTCCTCCAGCATCCTAAATCTCATCTGAGTCATATGGGGAAGGTGGTTCTTTGCCGGCCATAAAGGGTGAGGGAATCCCTTTAACCCTGGCTGTTTTCCTCGGGAAAACTGAACATGGTCATCGTGTAAAGGTGGAATGTGGAGTGCTGGCTTCTGGAAGGTTCTCCCCACCCCAGCCAGGGTCGGAAGGAAGGAAGGAGGACTGCTGAGAGGACATGAGGGCGCCTGTACCCTCCCACCGCCCTGGCCTATCCCTGACCAACCCTGTCTTCTGCAGACACTAGCTGTGGTGGGCACAACCAACAGGCGCGAATATAAAGGGCAGGCTCCAGAGTAGGAACCAATCAGAGTGTAGTCTGTCATCACGCAGTCTGTCATCACGCCACCCTGCGGGCGGCCAATGGGAACGCGGCAGGCTCTATAAAAGCAGGCACCGCGGGTGGCTTGACCATACGAAGAGAGAGGGAGAGCTAGCGATAGCAGCTGTAACACTCGGAGGCATGGCTCGCACTAAGCAGACAGCGCGCAAGTCCACGGGCGGCAAAGCACCGCGCAAGCAGCTGGCCACCAAGGTGGCTCGCAAGAGCGCCCCGGCCACTGGCGGTGTGAAGAAACCCCACCGTTACCGGCCCGGCACTGTGGCGTTGCGCGAGATCCGCCGCTACCAGAAGTCCACGGAGCTGCTCATCCGCAAGCTGCCCTTCCAGCGGCTGGTGCGGGAGATCGCGCAGGACTTCAAGACCGACCTGCGCTTCCAGAGCTCGGCTGTGATGGCTCTGCAGGAGGCGTGTGAGGCCTACCTCGTGGGGCTCTTCGAGGACACCAACCTGTGCGCCATCCACGCTAAGCGCGTCACCATTATGCCGAAGGACATCCAGCTCGCGCGCCGTATCCGCGGGGAGCGGGCTTAGGCTCCTTGTTCGACCGCCGCCATCAGTCGTCACCCCAAAGGCTCTTTTCAGAGCCACCCACTTGTTCATGAAAGTGGCTGTAGCAGCTGGGTTCCCGGGCTTCGCTGGGGGGCTCCCACTCCCCTCACGTCCCTGACTCGGGAAGGTCAGGAGGTTGGCGAGTCGAGTCGAGTCTCACTAGTCCAGTCTAACTGCGGTTAGGTCAGGTTGGAGGTCCGGCTACACCCGCCTGGACACCCAGCTCACCTCTAGCCAGGTTAGGAGGTCAGTTAGCGGTGCTCGGCCTTGCTCCAGTCACAAATCCCGCGAGTCTGTGTGTGTGTGTGAGTGAGCGCGAGCGCGCATGCTGGAGCTGAGGCCGTTTATTGATCCAACCAGTCTGCGTTGTTAGCTTGCAACTTATGTCCCGTTAGGTTACAAGACAAGTAAGTGCTGTGAGTCTTGCAATCTTGGCGTATCTTCAATGAGTTCAGCTAGTTGCGTGTGGTTAACTCAGTCTGTCTCCAGTTACGGTGGAAATCCGGTGAGTCGTGTTTACTTGGCCTGTGTCCCGTTAGATTCAAAGGAGGGCTAGGGTGTGTGTCCTGTTAGTCCACCTAGTTGTGCCTGTTAACTCAGCCTATCTCTAGTTAGGGTAGAAGGTTGGCTAGTTATATGTGAGAAACCCAGCTAGTCACGCATGTTAGCTTACACGATCAACAGTGGGAAACCCCAACCCTAAAGTTCAGAGGGGGTGCTCTGTCCTGGAAGTTAGCTCACCTGGCAGTCGCTGGCACTGACGGCCCATGTGCCTGGCGCTTTGAAACAGGCTTCCCAATAATACCAAGCAGACTGCTGGCGCTCTGGGGATGCGCAGAGACCAGCTTGCTGAGACCTCCAGCGAGGGAGGCCACGAGCCCAGTGGCGGACCTGAGCACAGCTGGGAGGGCAAGGATGCAAGGATTGTTCTCCCTTTGGTGCAGAGTGGAATCGTTTAATCACTGAAGACTTTATAAGATGAATAGAGACCCAGCCGTGGGCAGAACACAGAGGGGATAAAGCCTAGCCCCTCCTGTCACTGCGCGCTCTGCTCCCAAGGGGCTAACAGTCGAGCGAACGGGCCCATGCTGTATTGGCAGCGAAAGGTCCTCTCATAAACAGCGAGGGCTGCATATTAAATGCCATCAGTAGTAACGCTGGGTTTTGAAGTTTGAGTCCAGTTTATATTCAATTGACTCAAAATTCAAAAGCTTTTTTTTCTTTTTTTCCCTCGACACAAGGAAACAACAAAATTCAAAAGGTTTATCAGCTAATTAATACACACATAACTGAAAGTCGAATCTTTTATTTTTGTGTGTGTGTGTGGGGTCTTCTGGTGAGGATCGCAAAACCTGCTAGAAAAATTCTAAAAGCTGTAACACTGTACTATATCTTTTAAATTCTAGGGTGTCTAGAAGTTGATGGGTGACAGATCCTTGGAGCGCTACCCCAAAGCTGAGAGTATTCGGGGACAGCCGTGTTCTGGGGTTGAAAGTCGGCTCTGGCCTTCAGTACCAGACTCCTTAGTGATAACCGCAAGTCCGGACGCCGTTCCTGTTCTGTGCTTCATGAAGTCCGTGTCCTGGGTGGGAAGGAAAGAAAGAAATGCTACTCAGGCTGCAAGTCCAGGATCAAGGTGTTGGCAGGGTTGGTTCCTCCTGAGGCCTCTCTCCTGGGCGTGTAGATGCCGTACTCTGCTCTTCCTGTGTCCTCGCGTGGTCGTCCCTCTGTGTGTCTGTGTCCTAATCTCTCCTCATAACTGCTCCTCCTGGGAGAAGTCATAGCAGACCGGGGCCCACCCTAGTGACCTCATTTTACCTCACTCACCTCGTTGAAGCCCTGTCTCCAAATACAGCCACATTCTGAGGGCCTGGGGGTTATGACTTCGACATATGAATTCGGGGCACAAAATTCAGCCCGTAACAGACAACGGACACCTGGAGCAGCCGCCAGGTGCCAGGTGCCACGCAAGTGTGTTCAGCAGAGTGTGGTTTTTCTGCAGCAACCCGAGCTGAACACTGACGTGATCAGGTCCAGGGGTTCGTGGTCCCGCTGAGAGCAGGTGTCCACCCCCAGGCCACAGACTCGGGTGAGAAGCAGGCATCTCATGCAAGGACCCAGGATGGCCCCGGAGAATGGGGCAGCTCGTGCTTGCTGGGGAGCCTTGGCTGGGGGCTGGCGTGGTGGGGCTGGCCGCTCACCAAGGTCTATCCCTTAAGAAGGGTCAGACAGTGAGGCCAATAGGAGGGTCTTAAGATTCCTTCTGCCTCTCCGGTTGAGTTCTAGAAGCTTCCTGGTGTGCCGCGTTGCTGGGCTGCTCTGGCTAGGAATGTCCCACAGCCCCACCGCAGCACAGGGCTCTCCAGGAAGGCCCGCTGCAGCTTTCCCCTCAGGGGTGGTCTGTCAGAGGGGTTCCCAAACGAGACCAATGTTTTAAAGACTTTATATTTTAAGAGTAGAGTTAGGTTCACAGCTAAATTGAGTGGAAAGGAATAGACGTTTCCCCCGTATACCCGACCCCTGCACACACAGCCTTCCCCGTTATCAACACCCCTGCCAGGGGGGTCCATTCGTTATAATCGAGGAACCTACAGTGACACGTCATTGTCACCCAGAGCCCACAGTTTACACTGGGGTTCACTCCTGGTGGTGTGCGTTCTGCGGGTTTGGACAAATGTGTAATGACACGTATCCACCATTGCACTGTCCTACAGCGGCGTCTCACTGCCCTAAAAACCCCGTGCGCTGCCTCCCTCCTCCTAAGCCCTGGAAACCGCCCATACTTCCAACACTGTCTCTGTAGTTTTACCTTTTCCAGAATGTCCTACAGTGGAATCACACAGTGTGTAGCCTTTTCAGATTGGCTTCTCTCACTTAGTAGGAAGCATTTTATTTTCCTTTGTGTCTTTTCATGGCTTGATAGCTCATTTCTTTTCAGAACAGAATCACATTTCACTGTCTGAATGTACTGTGGTTTATCCATTCACTTACTGAACATCCTCTGGGTTGCTTCCAAGTATTGGTAATTATTCAGAAATCTTTTCATTCCCTCCCAAGATTCTCCATATTTCAAGCGCTGAGGATTCAAAAAGAAAAAAAAAAATGCTATGGTCTGGATGTTTGTGTCCCCTCAAAATTCATATGTTGAAATCCTAACCCCTAGAGAGGGGGGCCTTTGGGAGGTGATTAGGTCATGAGAGCGGAGCCCCCATGGGTGGGATCCGCGCCCTTCTAAGAAGAGGCAGCTCACAGAATTCAGGGAACACTCGGCTTACGTTTGTGGGTGTATTACACAGGATATTACAAAGGAATAGCCAGTCCATAAGGCAGGGTCCAGAAGGTCCCCAGTGCAGGAGCTTCTGTCCCCATGGAGATGGGGCACCTCAGTTGTTCGCCAGTCCAGAAAATCATCAGATCTTGTTCAAGATTTGATGAGTTCGAGGGCTTTTGTAGAGTGTAATCTCTGGCCCCCTCTCCCCTTCCTTGAGGTGGGGCAGGGTATGGAGTGAAAAGTTCCCATCCTCTTATCTCTTGGTCTCTCTGTGACCAGCCCCTTCCTGAGACTATCTAGGGGTCCCCACCTGAGTCACCTCAGTAGCTTAGACTTAGGTGTGATGGAAAGAGACGCCTTATGCATAACAAAAGACATTCCTATCCCTCGGAAATTCAGAAATTCTGAGGGTTTTAGGAGCTCTGTGTCTGGGGACAAAAACCAAATGTCATTCTTATTAAACTATGTCATCTGAAAGACTACCAAGATAGTTATATAGTAGAAAGGAGAGTTTTATTGGTGATATAGATGGGTTCAAAGATTCTTTGATTTATAATTGGTTAAAGAAATAAATCTTTGCTAAAGGCTTAGAACATTTTAAGATAAGGAAGTCTGTTAATCACAGACAAGCCACAATATACCGAGTCAAGTGACCTGCTAAGTAGGTTGATGGCCTGTAGGTGATCTAAACTTTGCCCTGCCTAGCCTTAGGTCCTGTTAATAATTTAGTATTTTATTGTCACAAAGAGTCTGTTTTGTCAGTCTTATGATCTCTTTTAACATTAGTGCTGGTCAATTGTTTTGTCTAAACTCTAAAAGGGAGGGGGTATAATGAGGCATGTCCGATTCCCCCTTCCCTTCATAGCCAGGAACTCAGTTTTAAGGTTTTTCTGGCCAGGAGGGGGTGTATTCAGTTGGTAGGAGAGCTTAGGGTTGTAGCTTAGTTGACATTATCTTGCACCTAACTCAGACCAGATGGCACAAAAGACCCCACTGTGGAATGTTAAATACACCTTCCCCAAAAAGAACACCACCTTGACTAATCAGATTGTGTAACTATGTGCTATCCTGGTGTGGAATATGCTGAAACCCATTAAACTTCCCAGACCTCATCTATATAAATGAGCCCCAAAGCCCCCACTTTGGAGCACTAACTCCCATCCTTTGGAGTCTGTGTTTCCAGGTGGCCTTCCTCAAATCTTATGATCAAATAAATTCTACTTTTAACCGTAGATCCTGAATCTGTTTATTTAAGGCTTTGAGAGTTGCTGACCCCTGTCCTGAGGACTGTGCTAGGGGAGGAAAGATAATTCCTCTCTACCCTTTATAGTTCTTGGTTGGGCCTTCCTGTGGCAAAAGGCAGATTAATAAGAGAAAGATGAACAAAATGTTTAATAACCTGCACACCTGGGAGATAGGGAAATCCCAAAGAGGAAAGTCTCTAAGACTAAATCTCAAGAAGCGTCTTTGACTTCAGGTATAAATACTGCAATTCCCGGAACCAAGAAGTGAGGGGGGGGAAAGCTATGGGAGGTGGTGAGGAAAAGTTCCCTAAACGAGGGTGAGCTGTGTTATGCAGACCTGAGTCAGTGCCTTCTCCGTTGAGAGCGTCTAGTAATTTAGAGACTCTGGCAGGTGCAGAAGGGAGCCAGCCTTACAGATGGAGAGCTCCTCTATAGATGTAAATTTCCCTGACAAAGGTGTGACCCCGCCTTGTTTTCGGAGCATCTTCTGTGTCTGCTGTTCCTAAAAGAAAAAAAAAATCAGCTCAAAAGAATCCTCATGCCCAAGAGTCATATCTGGGGACGTATGCTCTGGTCTCCTACAGTCATATTTTAGGGTGGCATGTTTTGAACCCCGTTACTGGCAATGTTTCGGAAGTTATAGGCCATGAACTGGCCTCCTGAGTGGGAATGTGTTGCACAAAGCCCCCGGGGTCTGAAGGGATCAGGATGTGCCACCCCAAATAGGCCGCTCTGGCGTGCTGGTTATTCTGACTCAAGTCAACAGAGAAACGGCAGACACATCAGGAGTTCTCTGCCTGCCTTCTTTCTGCCTAAAATTAGGGCATACATTTCCCTTCAGGAAAGGACATTTGCATTTATAAAGGTGCCTCCTGTCCCACGCCAGAAAGAAAACACTCACCACCAGAGATGCCACCAGGTGAGTCTGAACAAAAAACTCTTATAAAAGTTTCCCCGCTAAATTCCCAAGTCTCCTCACAATTTACCCCCAGAAGCTCAAACCTCCTCTTCCTTTGTCCAGCCACTTCACAATTCATTGCCCTTTGTTAAAATAGCACAGAAGCTCCTAAGTGTAACCACTTCTTCGGGTTTTCACTTCTTTGCTGTAAAGACCCTGGGCGTGTAAAATTAAAAATGTAAGATGAGAATGTGTATACCATTTTTTCCTCCATAATCTGTTTTTTTTTTTTTGGTGGGGGGGTTGGCTTAATTTGCAGGTCCCATTCAAAGAACATAAGAGGGTAGAGGAAAGTTTTGTTTTCCTCTCCCCTACAAGGCCCACGATGCATGCGTGGTGAATGTGAGGAATAACCCTTGCAGTGGTGAGCCGCAGGCATCTGGGGCTGTTTGTCGCTGCAACAAAACCCTGCCAGCTACCGGCTCTGTGCTGACTACAGAGACAAACGATCATGTTAGTGAGAAGTCTGGAAACCAGCTCCTGTTAGAAACCGGGGTAGCCGTGCAGATATTAGGGCTGAAGAATGGACAACCTGGTGGCCAGTAAGTGAGGGTTGGGGAAAGGTAGGGGGTTGTTAAAACGGAAACCTTCGGCGATTTGAAAAACAGGAAAAAACTAGCTGGGCGTGGTGGCGCATGCCTGTAGTCCCAGCTACTCGGGAGGCTGAGGCAGAAGGGTCTCTTGAGCCCAGGAGCTGAGGTTGCTGTGAGCTAGGCTGATGCCACGGCACTCTCGCCTGGGCAACCGAGCGAGACACTATCTCAAATGAAATAAAAATAGAACTCTGGGCAGCAGCACCCTATAAGCCAGCCTCCTATAAGGTGGACTTGTAGGAAGTCAGATCTCGCTCTCTACCAAAAATCCAGGAGGCCAAAAAATAACTCCTGCAACCATCGGTCCCGAATGGCCATGACTCGATTAATACCTGGCTGCTTTGGGAATTTTGGCCCCTGCTGCTGACTTAGGATCAACCAAAGGAAGGCAAATGCAACCTCTAACCCACCCCTCAGATGCTGCACTTCCAGCGAGCCGCCTCCGCTTCCCAAAGCCAACAGTCTCCATCAGGGCTCACCTGGAACCTTCCTTCTTAGCACTAAAAGGCTTTCCCACCCTGTCTGCCTCTGAGTCTCTGTCAAAAGCAAGTGGTGGCCTCTGATTCCCTTGTTACCCACAAGCTCTGAGTACGCAGCCTTTGCGGGTTCTCACTGGCCGGTCTCCGTCCACCGCCACACTGGAAAGGGCTGGGCTAGTTCTCGGCAAGAAGCTGCCTCTGGGGCCGTTTGCTCTTACGCATAACACGACGAGCTTTATTCACTGCGCATCCTTCTCTTGTGCTCAAAACTTGTCACGGCCACCCCCAGAGCCCCCAGGCTCCTAGTCCTTTCTGGTAGCTCAGGCCACTCTGGCCTTTCAGTCCCATGTTTCCTGGGACTCCCGTGCAAATGGTTTTTCTCCCGTTAATCTGCCTTATGTCAGTGTAACTTGTCGCCAGACAAAGAACCTAGAAGCGTTGAGGAAAGCCATTCTTCCCCCACCCCAATCCTCGTCAGCATTACTAAAAAATACAAAGATGAAGAAAAAAATGTAAGAAAAATAAAAGAGAAACTATACTAAGTGTTAAAAGACCTCATCACCTTGTTAGGATCCTGATTCAAACAAACCAACATTTTTATTTTATTATTTTATTTTTATTTTATTTTTTTGACACAGGGTCTCACTCTATCACCCAGGCTGGAGTGCAGTAGTGCAGTAATAGCTCACTGCAGCCTTGAACTCCTGGGCTCAAGAGATCCTCCAGCCTCAGCCTCCTGAGGAGCTGGGACTACAGGTGCAGCCACCACACTGGGCCGATTTTTCTATGTTGTGTAGAGATGCAGCTACCTTGCCCAGGCTGGTCTAGAACTCCTGGCCTCCAGAGATCCTCCTGCCTCTAGCCTCCCAAAGTGCTGGGACTACAGAGGTGAGCCACGCACTGGCCAAGACCAACTTCTTAAACGAATACTTTTGAGGCAATAGGTGAAATCTGAATATGGACCAAAGGTCCTATAAAGGAGAATTCTTGTTAGTGCTGTTGGTCGGCAAAGCCTTGTCGCTTTGTGAACGCTTTTGAGAGACGCTGATAAAACTTGCAGGGCTGAAAGGAATGCTGTCTGGAGTTTGCTTTTTTTTTAAAAAAAAAACCTTCAGCCAAGACAAAACAACAGAGCAAAGGAATCAAATACAGCAAAATGCTGATGTGGACGGTTTATAGATGGGGATTCATCGTACTGTTGTCTTGCGTGTGTTTGCTAGGAAATTTTTTAAGTTTTTTTTTTGTTTTCCTAATCTTTCATTCTATTTTCTAAATCGAAGAAAACCCTGAGCCCAGAATTCCCTCGCTGATGTAAGCGACAGAGAGCGGCTTGGGGGGGTGGGGGATAAGCCCGGATTAGCAACGGGCGTCCACACATCGCCCCTGTGAGCCCCCAGCCCGCGCTCTGGGTGCGCAGACCCCGTCCTGTGCGTGCCAGCGAGGAGAGACCACCGTAGAAACAACACTCCGCCGAGCGAGCCCAGGCAGAGCCAGCCGTCAACACCCGCACGCTCTCGAAATGGCTAAACCGTGCTGTTTGGCCTTCCCTACCCGCTGCTCCCAGCTCCCCGCATGCCCCGAGCCTCAGTTTCCCCATCTGTCCTCCCCCTGCCCCCAGGAGTCAGGCACGCGCAGCCACTGGCCAGGGCTGGGGGGTCGGCATACTGGCCGAAACTACCCAGGGCACTGGCAAGGAGCCCCTCCTCCGCCCCAGGGTACGGACCTGCCCCACGCCCCTCCGAACCCCATCTGCCCCCAGGATGGGCTGCCCCCTCCCGGAGACGCTGGACTGGACGCTGACTACGCGCAGGCGACGGGGGAGGGGCTCGTAGTGTCCCACGACCCCTGCATCTCCTCCCAACCCGCCGCCCGCCCCACCTCCGCGGTGTCACCCCGACTTCAGCCGCCCTCGCCCGCCTGCCCCCACCCCTCTCCGCACCGCAGCAACCGCCCCCACCGCGGGCGCCTGCCCCATCTCCAACCCCTCGCCCCCCCCCGAAAACCCCCTCCCCACCTGCAAACTCCTCTCCATCCACCCCGCCGGGGCCAACCTAGCCCCCGCCCCTCCAGGGCTCCGCTGCCCCCGGGCAGCCCCGACCGGGCGTAGACAGGCTCCCGCCCCAGCGCCCCACGACGCCCGCCTCCCCTCCCCTGAAGGCCCCATCCCAGCCAATGGAGCCCCTCCCTCTACGCCCTCCTCTCGCCCTCCTCGCTGGGCAGCCGACCACGCCCCCCAGCAAACTCCCCCAGCGCCCGCCACCTGCTGCCTCCCGGCCCCCCAGCCAGCGCCACTGCGCCACTGAGGCACCGCCCGCGGGCTGCACGTCTCCTCCCCCCACTCTCGCTTCTCCAGCTGACGCCACAAAGCCCGCGGCCGCCGCCCCCGCGCCCCGCGGGGCAGACCCAGCCCGTGCCGGCCTCCCCCGCCGAAGCCCGGCGGCCCTGGACGAGGCAGCGTTGGAACCGCGGGCCGACTGACCACGGGTCCCCGGGACGAGCCCCGCATCCACATTCGGGCCGGAGCTGCCCAGAGCCCGGAGGACGCCGGCCCTGCCCTGGCTCTGTCCCGGCGGGCAGTGGTGCGCCCCGCGGGTCCGCAGGGCCGGGCCAGGGCTGGCGCCGAGTGCGCGCAGCTCTGAGGTTAGCGCGGGGCAGAGTCCGGAACGTCTAGGAAATCCCCAGACGCCGGCGCTTTAGGGGATTGCAGAACGGGAGAGAGCGAGGGTCGGGCTCGGAGTTTAGACACATTTTCAGATCCCTCCTCCAACTCGAGGGTCCCCTTAGCAGCCCTGGGAAGCAGGCGGGCGAAGGCGGTGCACGTCCAGTGCGTGGAGTCACGAGTGTTCAGACTCAAAGGGCGTCTGTGTGTGTCTGCGCGCACGAGCGTACCTCTGTGCACGTGCATGCGTGTTCGCGTGCATCTGTGCGTAGTGTTTGCATGGGCGTGCACCTGTGACTGCGCATGCGTGTTTGTGCATGCATGCGCGCGACTGCCTACGTGCGTGCATGGGTTTGTGTGTGCACATGTGCATTTGTGCATACATGCGTGCGTACTGTGCACGTGTGTGCGGTGCGTGCACGGACGTTTGTCTTTTTGGCACCACACCTCCCTCCCTAATGGAAGAGAGCTTTTTTCCTCTGACAATCCCTTTTTCCTTTGGTGTATGGAGATTTTGTTAAGTAATTATTCAGGCACTAGCTAGAAGGCTCTTCATTCAAGCTTCCTGCCATAGGGGTGTTGCCCTAGGGTAGAATCTCTGATCCCAGCCGGCCAGCAGGTGGAGAGGGTCGGAGACTCCAAGGGCAGGGGCGTTCTCCTAAACTGATCTGACAGGCTTTTCCCAAAAGGCGGGCAAGGACTTAGACCTCAAAGGTGGCCTGCGGATGAGGACTCGAGTGGATGTCCAGTGGGGTGACTTGGATGCTCTGCAAAGACCCAGTTGGGAAGCCAGAGACAGGACAGGGAGGGTCTTTGCAGTTTCCAGCGAGGCTTTTGTGTCTCCTCAATGACAGCTACGACCCCGTCACTGGACCCCTTTCCCTATCTGGAAAGGGAGGCCTTAGAGGAGGGGTGCACACTACGGGGTCACGGCTCACGCGGAGTCCCTCGCCGAGGACAGCCTGGCCTGGTTGTCTCCCCAGGAGCCATGGATGCCGTGGAACTTGCCAGGAAGCTGAAGGAGGAGGCCACGTGCTCCATCTGCCTGGACTACTTCACCGACCCCGTGATGACCTCCTGCGGACACAACTTCTGCCGCCAGTGCATCCAGATGAGCTGGGAGAAGGCCAAGGGCAAGAAGGGGCGGCGGAGGAGGAAGGGCAGCTTCTCCTGCCCCGAGTGCAGGGAGACGTCCCCCCACAGGAACCTGCGGCCCAACCGGCTGCTGACCAAGGTGGCCGAGATGGCGCGGCAGCACCCCGGCCTGCAGAGGCGGGACCTGTGCCCGCTGCACCAGGAGCCCCTCAAGCTCTTCTGTGAGGAGGACCAGAGCCCCATCTGTGTGGTCTGCAGGGAGGCCAGGGAGCACCGCCTGCACCGGGCACTGCCCCTGGGCGAGGCCGCGCAGGAGTTCAAGGTGGGCCACGTTGGGGCGGGCGGGGGCGTCCAGGAGGACGGGGTGAGCCTGGACTTTATGGCTCAGGGTAGGCCAGTGGTACCTCTCCCTTCTTAGGGTGTTTTGGCTGGCCTTGAGAATTACACTGATTTAAGACAAATGAACAGGAAAAGGACACCTGAACTTATAAGTTTTAAGAGACCAGAGAACCCTTTCCAAGGAGCTGAAGACCCAAAGCAGCACGTTAGAGTCGCGCACTTATGCAGCGAGTCACTAATTGTGTGGGGAGCGAGGAGATGCACAGGTTTCTCCAGCTTTGACTTCCTGCCTTTGGTGATGAAAACATTACTTTTCTCCCGGTCTTGGGAGGGCGTCGTCTTCCACATGTTGGGGTTTTCTCCCCCTCCTGCTTTTAGGCAGAAAAAGGCGAAAGTTGGAGCAATTCTTGCACTTGTTCGTTTCTTTAATTGCTTTTAGCTCAAAATGATCTGGAGTGGTGTGTTTTGGGGTGGTGTGTTTTGGTCCCCCGCCCCTCCTTAGGAAGATCTGTGTGTGGACGCAGCTTCAGCGAGCACAGTCCAGACTCTGGGTGGGAAGTGGGGGCACGGCTGACCCCACAGCCGGAGGTTTTGGCATCCCACAGTTGAAGTTGGAGAAGGACATGGAACACCTTCGGGAAGAGATGTTCAAGACAGGCAAGCTGCAGGCCAAGGAGGAGCAAGCCTTAGATGAGTGGCAGGTAGGTGCCGGGGGCTGTCGGGGTCCAGGAGTTTCAGACCAGCCTGGGCAACATAGCAAGACCCTGTCTCTACAAGAAATAGGAAAATTAGCCAGGTGTGGTGGCTCACACCTGTAGTCCCTGCTACTCCCGAGGCTGAGGCGGGAGGATCAGTTGAGCCCAGGAGTTGGAGGTTGCTGTGAGCTGTGATGACACCACGGCACTCCAGCCTGGGTGATAGAGCGAGACCTTGTCTCAAGAAAGAAAATAGAGAGAGAGGAGAGAACAAAAGAAAGAGAGGAGAGAGCTAGAGAGAAAGAAAATGGAAGGAAGGAATGAAAGAGACAGAAAGAAAGAAAAAGGGGCTCAGCTGAGCTGAGCAGAGGACGTGGGCTTTATAGGCACGACAGGGCTGAAGAAGGCAGAAACAGACCAAAAAGTGGATTGTGTTTCAGAGCGACCTTCCTTGCAGGGTTAAAACAGAGGGGGCTTTCTTATTGTACCTGCCCTGATAAACCAAAGCCCTCTGATTGGGAACCTCCTGGTTTTTTTGTGGGTTTGTTTCCTTGCAAAGGACGTTCAGATGTATGGAAGTTGCCTTTGTGGCTGAGAGGGTTGTCACACCACGGTGACAGGATGTTGCAGCCCTCAGCCCTCAACTAAAGCCCCCAGCCCTGGCTGGAGCTGCTGGTTTTCTCTGGGTCACCAGGCGCCTGGGGGAGACATGCCGGTGTCTCTGGCACTGAGCCACCCACCCGCTCACAACATCGGGGTGCCCCCCCCAGAACAAGGTGAGGAGGCGGAGAGAGCGCATCGTGCTGGAGTTCGAGAAGGTGGGCCTCTGCCTGCTGGAGGAAGAGCGCAGGCTGCTCCAGGCCCTGAAGCAGGAGGAGGAGGAGACGGCCAGCGGGCTCCGGAAGAGCAGGGCCTTGCTGGCCCAGCAGAGCCGCTCCCTGGAGAGGCGGCTGCTGCAGCTGGAGGACCTGAGCCAGCGCGAGCCCCTCCAGATGCTGCAGGTGTGCCAGGCGGGCTCGGGGGGCGTGCAGGGCCCTTGGGGTCGGGCAGCGGCTGCTCACCTCCGTACCTGTTCAAGTTGCCTGTGCACACAGGAGGCCATGAGCGCGGGGACCAGGTGCAGCCCCACAGGGAAGGGCCACCGAAACAGAGTCCCACAGACACGGGTAACCACTAGAGGGGATGCCCGCAGTTCTGCCTGACACCCTGGGGGTTGTCCTGGATAGATTTGCCAGTTGCCCTAACTTTGGGTAATGGTTTGTCTTCATTATAAAGCTGCTTGGGCCAGACACGATGGCTCCCACCTAGAATCCCAACACTTTGGGAGGCCGAGGTGGGAATATTGCTTGAGGCCAAGGGTTTGAGACCAGCCTGGGCATCATAGCAAGACCCCGTCTCTACAAAAATTTTTTTAAAAGTAGCCAGACATGGTGGCATGTGCCTGAAGCCCCAGCTACTTGGGAGGCTGAGGATCACTTGAGCCCAGGAGTCCGGGGCTGCAGTGAGCTATGGTGACGCCACTGCTCTCTAGCCTGGGTGACACAGTGAGACCCTGTCTCTCAAACAAAAAACGGCTTATTCACAACACACTGAGTTGGCCTAAGCCCCAGGCGGCTGGTGGGTAGTTACTCTTGTACTAGGGCCTAAGCGTGTCACCGTGTGAGATTCCCGTGCCAAGACTTAGGGTCGTGCTGCAGAAACCAGAGAAACGGCCACTGGAAACCAAAAATCCCTGGTAACCTCCCAGGCCAGAGCCATTAACGCGGCGTCTGGGAACTCTGCAGGCTCCTAAGGAGGCTCCAGAACATGCCCAGGCAGCTCGCTCTGTTACCCCCGTCCCCACACTGCACCAAGTGCAGCTGCAGCCCCCGTCCCCCCTTCTCCACATCCTGGGTGGGCCCCGCGCCCAGCTGAGCTGGGAGGCGAAGGCTGTGCCCACTGTCCACTCGCCTTGAAGGGCGGGAGAGCCTCAGCCCCCGGCCGCGCTGACCAGCTGGGCATCGGGCGTCTGCCGTGGGCTGAGAGGAGGGTCTTGGAGGGCGTGGGAGCCCGGCGTGGCAGAGAAGGTCGGGAGCGCCCCGGAGAGGATGGTGCCCGATTGCGGGGACGAGGAGGCAGCACTGACAACCTTGAGGGGCCGGCCAGGATGGCGCGGGGTTGGGGGAGCCTAGATCTCGGCCCCTTCCCCACCCCCCTTTCCTCCCTCCCTGTCTTTTGCAGGATATCAAGGACCCGCTGGGCAGGTACGTGGTCACCCAAGGTGGCGGCGGGTGAGGGAGGGCCCGTGTGGGGCCAGAGGAACAGTGAGGTTGTGTCCCTGGGTGAAGAACAGCTTCGGCACACAGTACCCAGAGGTGGTGCCCCCCGCCGTGCTCAGGACCGTGTGCAGGGTGCCCGGACAGATAGGGGTGCTCAAAAGTTTCCAAGGTAAGTGGGGGCCCAGGGCCGGGAACCCTGACCCTGGATTCTCTCGGTAAAGCCCCACCCACCCCTGGACACACAGGGTTGGGGGAAGAGCCACCGACATGGGGCCTCAGAGGGCACTGCCTGATCCTGGCCACGCACTCCGGGGCTCCATTCACTGGACGAAGCTGGCTGAGCCCAAATGGCCCCGAGTTCCCGGCTGTTTCCTTATCAACACCAATGTCCACACAGTTGGGGTGCAGGGCCGTAAGGGAACCCCAGATACATGGCTGCACTCAGTGGAGGGGGTCCTCTGGGGAGTGTGGGGACCATTTGGCCACGAGCCACCCTCTGCCCCACCCCGCCCCACCGCTAGGGCTCTGGCCCTCTCACCTGGGCCCTGAACGGCACCCCGTGTCTCCCCGCCGCCCGGCGCCATCTGCAGAGGATGTGGTGCCCGACCCCGCCTCAGCGTACCCCCACCTCCTCCTGTACGAGAGCCGCCAGAGGCGCTACCTCAGCTCCCCGCCTGAAGGCACCGAGCTCTGCAACAAGGACAGATTTGTGGCCTACCCCTGTGTCGTGGGCCAGAAGACCTTCTCCTCGGGCAGGCACTACTGGGAGGTGGGCATGAACCTCACCGGGGACGCGCTGTGGGCCCTGGGCGTGTGCAGGGACAATGTGAGCCGGAAAGACAGGGTCCCCAAGTGCCCTGAGAATGGGTTCTGGGTGGTGCAGCTGTCCAAGGGAACGAAGTACTTGTGCACTACGATGGCCGCCCCCACTCCGGTGACACTGACAGAGCCGCCCAGCCACATGGGCATCTTCCTGGACTTCGAGGCCGGGGAGGTCTCCTTCTACAGTGTGAATGACGGGTCCCACCTGCACACCTACTCCCAGGCCGCCTTCCCGGGCCCCCTGCAGCCTTTCTTCTGCCTGGGGGCTCCCAAATCTGGCCAGATGGTCATCTCCACGGTGACCGTGTGGGTGAAGGGGTAGATACGGGGCGGAGACGCTGGCACTGCGGAAGGCGAGGTCCTTCTGCTCACTGCTGGCCACCTGCTGGGCTTGAGAGCCATTGGCTGTGTGGGGCCGGTTTCTCAAGGTCAAAGTATGGTCCTGATTAAAGCCCTCAGACAGACAGAGGCTGTACTCACAGCAACTGTCCAAATCCCAAATACAGATCTGCATACCAGGCACGGTGTGGTCCAGTCTTCTTCAGCTATGCCTCCGTCCCCTCCCACACGTTGGGATGTCACTAACTCTGTGGCGACCAGCTTCCCAAGAGGTTGGGTCTTTTTTTCTATATTTAAAAAATTTTTTGTAGAGACAAGTTCTCACTCTGTTGCTCAGGCTGGTCCCAAACTCCTGGCCTCCCACAGTGCTGGGATTACAGGGGTGAGGCACTGCACTTGGGGAGATTCAGGTTACTGTGGAAAGGACGGTCCCATGTGTCCTACAGAAATTCTAGCATCCTCTCCGCTGGCTATTGGTCCCTTCGCAGGGGAAATGGGAAGGGCTGAGCCCCAGAGCTGCCCATCCCGCCCCCTTCGACCCACACGCGGCGGCAAAATCCAAAAGAGGTGAGGATCATTTGGGGCCTCCGTTCACCTTCCTACCGCGCCCTTCCGTGCTCTAGCGAAGCCGCCACCCTCCCCTGCAGGGTCAGGCACATTAACGGCCCAGTCATAGTCCCTGGCGCCCCAGAATTCGTACCCCGAGAAGACCAGGGTCTCTGGAGCAAATGCGCCTGCAGGGTGAGAGTCTGGGCCTGACGGAGAGCGGGTCCTGGCGCGGCGCCCCCGTCCCGTGCCCCGCACTCCAATCGCTGTGACCCCCGCCTGCCTGGGAGGGTGTGCGGGGGCCCAGGCCGTGCGAGGACACCCGCCCTGGGGCGCGCGGGCAGAGAGGTGAGGACGCCCCGGGGGGTGGTGAGGGGCGCCGCCGCCCCAGGTTGCGGGTTCCCCTAGTCCTCGCAGTCGCTGCAGTGCGCCCACGCTCTCCTGAGGCCCGCCCCGCGCCTCCCCCCTACTCCAGCCCGGCAGAGGCCCGGCCGCGCCGCCCGGAGCCATCGGCGCGCAGACGGCGGCAGGACGCCGGGTCGCCCGGTCGCCGGGTGAACGCTCTCCAGTTCTGTCGCGTCCCCGGGCCGCGTGATGGGTCACGGCCAATCGGAGGCAAAAGCGGGTTGATCCAAAAAAAAAAAAAAAAAAAGTCACTTCCTGCTTCCGCCTAGGCGCCTCTTCCTGCCGACGTTCCGGAGCCCCGCGTCCCCGCGTCCCGTGTCCCTGGAGCCCCCGCGCCCCGCGCGCTCCCCGCAGCCTCGGTGGCGGCCCTCGGACCCGCAGTCAGCTCCGCCTCCCCGCGCCATGGCCGCCCCCGACCTGTCCACCAACCTCCAGGAGGAGGCCACCTGCGCCATCTGCCTCGACTACTTCACCGACCCGGTGATGACCGACTGCGGCCACAACTTCTGCCGCGAGTGCATCCGGCGCTGCTGGGGCCAGCCCGAGGGCCCGTACGCCTGCCCCGAGTGCCGCGAGCTGTCCCCGCAGAGGAACCTGCGGCCCAACCGCCCGCTCGCCAAGATGGCCGAGATGGCGCGGCGCCTGCACCCGCCGTCGCCCGTCCCGCAGGGCGTGTGCGCCGCGCACCGCGAGCCGCTGGCCGCCTTCTGCGGCGACGAGCTGCGCCTGCTGTGCGCCGCCTGCGAGCGCTCGGGGGAGCACTGGACGCACCGCGTGCGCCCGCTGCAGGACGCGGCCGACGACCTCAAGGTGCGCCCGGGCGCGGCGGTAGGGGGGCCCGCGTAGGGCCAGTCTCGGGCGGGAGGGGAGCTCGGGGTGCAGCCTGTCCCGGGCCTGCGGGGGAGAGGCGCGCAGGGTCGCTGGGGGCTCAGGACACAGTCTGTGCCTTGTCGAGCCCGAGTCCGGGGGCTGTGAGGGGGGTGCCTACCACAGGTGAAGGCGAAGAGGTGAGGGTGGAAGGCCGTCTGGAGTGGGGACCGGGCAGGTGTGGCCGTCCAATGGCCAGGAAGGAGCCAGGATCACAGGACCGTGGGACAGGACCTCAGAGGTGGCTGGCCCTAGAGGGGCTCCTGGTGGGGACTCTGTCATTGCCAGGGAGGGATGTGGGCAGGACCAGACCTGCAGGGAAGCCAATACTTAAGTCCTGGGCTAGTCCCAGGCTGGGAGGGACAGAGTCATTGCCTCCCTGATCCGCTTCCAGGGCTGCGCGGATTTCTGTGTGGGGTGTTGGGGGCTACTTCTGCCGTCTGACACAGCAGGGTTTAACCCATCTTCAGTCCCCTTGTCTTCCTGCTTAAAATCCCCAAGAACCCCATGCTGAGGAACCTCAGGGCTCCTGACCCACCTGCTTGCCGTCCACTTTCCTCACTGACCTGCTGCAGGTCTGCCCTTAAGCAGACGGCAGCATCTTCCCAGCTTTTTCCACGGCCTCTTGCGTGTTGCAGCATGGTCAGTTGTGTGTGTCAGCGAAGAAGTGTATGGGATCACAGTTTAGCTGATGCTCAGTACTCGGTACTTAGAATCAGTACTCAGTCTGCCCCTATCGTACAACAGACTTCTGGGACACCAGGATATGTTGGAACACGCCCTCCCTTTTGGATTTTAGTAGGAAGGAGGTTTAGAGCCACATCAGTGGGCTAATCCAGACACAGATGCCTGCAGTTTTTTTTCTCACTTTGTCCATGCAGGAACATCCACACCTGGAACACATCAGCCCAGCAGGTTTATACGCCTGACACCAATCACCCCATTGATGCAGAAAGTGCCCAGTAGCTCTCCAGAGCCAACCTGATAGAGTCTCATGGGCTAGCACTTAATCCTTTCTATTGCAAAGGAAGGAAAAAGACTTTCTCTACCCTGTTAGGTTTAGCGGCTGGGGGCTGCAAATTAGACTGACAAAAGACAAATTAACGGGGAAGAAAGCATACAATTTTATTAATATTTTTAATTTAACATGAACCAGAGCTTCACAGGAAAGAAGAGAAAAAACTCAAACAAAGCCCTCAGACTCTGCGGCTTATATACGTGCCATTTTAACAAAGGTCCGTAAATTGTGGAGAAGTGACTATTCGTAGGAAAGGGAGTTTGGGTTACGAAGGCCAATAAACTGGGAACGTAACCAGGAAATGTATGAGGGGAACTAAGAGGAGTTAAGGGTTATTTTAGTAAGGTCTCTTCAGGCACATTCATCTCTCTTGATTAGAGTACTCTTCCCCCTCCTGGTAGAGGACGGGCACCTTTTTAGCGGAGCATTAATGCCCTGCTTTTAGGCAGATAACGGGAGGATGACACTCTTCCATTTTGCTCAAAATAGCCCTATGCTAAAATGGCATGTGCCGGGGGCGGGGCATACCCTGCCCGCTTCACTGTTAGGGCCTGCTTAAGGTTAACGTTGGGGATGCCCCAGCAACCTGCTGCACCCGCCCCCAGTGAGTCTGGAAAGCTCAGTTCTGACCAGTCAGGGATGAAGCAGACCCGGGCTGGGTTACCCCCAGGCGGTGAACAGGGAAGTCCCAGGGAGGCCCAGTAAAAGGAAAAGAGAAGACAGCCCTCAGTTCCCTCTAGGTCATGTGTCAGGTGGCACCAGGGACAGGGAGCAGCCGTGGGGGGCAGGGGTTGCCGGAGGAGGGGAAGGGAGAGTGCGGGGAAGGGCCCAGCCTGCTCCGGGGCCCTCGGTGTCCCACCGCACCTAGGGTAGGAAGACGTCCGTTGGGCCCTGCAGGTACAGCACGTGGAACCGAAACTCAAGCTGTGCTTTGTGGCCTAGCGTGGCCTGTAAAGCGCTGTTTGTTAGCTTCAGTGTTGAAAATCGGAAACGCAGCAGGGAGAACATGGCACTCGGGGGAAAGCTGAGAGGTTCTGGGCCAAGGGTATTTCAGATGGGGTAACGGGCCAGGCTTGAGTTTTCCAGAGGAGGCCTGGGGACAGGGATCCCGGTCTGGGGCTCTTGCTGTAGCCACAGGAGAGCTGAGCCCGGGCATTGAGGGAGCTAGACACAGCCTCAGTGCCTGGCTGTGCCAGCCAGTGTGCCTCCGTGTGGAGGCCAGGTGCTGAGCCCCGTGGACACCCTGGAGGCGGCAGCTGGGTTGACGGACTGGGAACTCCCAGCGCCTCGGTTCATCTAGAACGTGGATGAAGATAGTAGCCGAGCCTGCGGGTGGCCGGAGAAGCTGAGAGGTGTGGCCAGCAGGCGGTGGGGCTGATGTGCGTGTCGTGTCGGGTTGGGTTGGGTCGACCCTCGTAGGAGAAGAACCCAGGCATACGCTGTGGTGTCAGCTTGTCGGCAGGGTCCTCGCCATTTCCTGGTACCCACGACGCGAGAAACAGTCGGGGTGCAAATTCAGGACTGAGAAAGCAGAGTGCGACCGTGCCCATCTCAGGGCTCAGTGCCGTGGAGTTGGAACTGGAAACACGCAGGACGCTCGGGGCTGGGAGGAGAGATGGGCGAAGACAGGTGTCTTTGCCATGACAAAGTACCCCAGTCTGGGCTTCTCACAAACCGCAGAAGCTCACTGCTCACAGCTCTGGAGGTCACGGCGTGGCAGAGTCCGTCCTGTGAGGCTTCAGTCCTGGCTCGTAGACGGTGCCTTCTTGCTGTGCCCTCACATGGCAGAAGGGGCGAGGGTCTCTCTGGGGTCCCTTTTGTAAGGATAGTTATCCTGTTTGTGGCTGTTCCACCCTCGTGACCCAGTCACCTCCCAAAGGGCCACCTCCTCACACTGTCACCTCGGGGGATGAGATTTCAGCCTGTGGGGTTCGGGGACACAGACATCGGGTCATAGCACTGGGCTCAGCCCAGGAGACAGGAGCGCTCCCAAAGCCGGGGGGTGGGGGGCGCAGGGAGAGGAGGGGGGTGTGTGGGGGGAGGGGGGTGGCCACTGTGTCCCGTCGCCTCCTGTGGGGGGCCTGGCCGGGGCGGGTGGCGGCCCAAGCCCCTGCGGTGGGCTCACGCAGGCAGGGCCGGGGGGGCGGGCTGGAGCCGCACGTGGACGCGGGGAGAGGCGGGGCGCAGCCCGCGGTGAGGGCGTCGAATCCCCTGTTCTCCAGACCGAGCCATCTCTGTGGAGGAACTTGGGGCAGGAGGCCAAGTGCAAAAGGACGGACTTCTGTGACTGGGGCACAGTGTCCTGCCCGGGGAGTCCCAGCACTGGGCAGGGGGATCATGGCTGTCTGGTCTCCGTCCCCCCCAACCCCCCAGGCGAAGCTGGAGAAGTCGCTGGAGCACCTTCGGAAGCAGATGGAAGATGCGCTGTTGTTCCAAGCCCAGGCCGACGAGACCTGTGCCTTGTGGCAGGCAGGTGCCAGGGCCCCGGGTGGGAGGGACGCTGTCCACACTCGCCGTCTGCGCCCCGGGAACGAGGAGGCTGGCGGTCGCGGCTGCAGGCTGGCCCCACCGCGTCCAGACCTGGGTGGGTGCGAGAGGGGCTGGTCCTTCCCTGCGTGAGCCCAGCCTGCCCGGCCAGTGGCATCCACGACCCAGGGCGGGGACATGGAGGATGCTGTGTGTGTCCGTGGGGACGTTCTGTACCCCAAGTGCGCACCCTGGGGTCCCAGCGTGCTTGGATGGCAGCCCCGGGGGTGGATTTAGGGTCCATCAGATGGTGAATTTGGGGTCTGGGGTCCAGCCAGTCCCGGGTGGTAGATCTGGGGTCCAGGGCCTGGGCCTCAGCTGTCCCCCCTGCGGCACCCGCAGAAGATGGTGGAGAGCCAGCGGCAGAACGTGCTGGGCGAGTTCGAGCGGCTGCGGCGCCTGCTGGGGGAGGAGGAGCGGCTGCTGCTGCAGAGGCTGGAGCAGGAGGAGCTGGAGGTGCTGCCGCGCCTGCGGGAGGGCGCGGCCCGGCTGGGCCAGCAGAGCGCCCACCTGGCCGAGCTGGTCGCCGAGCTCGAGGGCCGCTGCCAGCTGCCGGCGCTGGGGCTGCTGCAGGTGAGCAGGTGGCCGGCAGGCCGAGGCGCGAGAGGCGTCTGGAGGTCACCGGGGGCTCAGGGGCGGGCGGCGAGGGCCTGTCAAACGCGAGTTGACAGCTGTTCCGCCACCTCAAACCCTCGTGCGCAGAAAAGGAGAACTTGTGTCTTCCTCCGCAGACCCCAACAGGTGGCGTCTCTTGAGCGCTCACATACGGTCGCACCGTCTTTGTCGTCCCATTTCCTGGGGCCACCAAGGCCGCGGCTCAAAGAGCGGGCGTCTGCAGGTGGCGCAGAGCGTGCTGGGCTCTGGGACGCCTCCCACTGCCATCCTCGCCCACCCCCGCCTGGCCCGCCGGGCAGACGCCACACGTAGCATCTCCATCCTGGGGTGCTTTCAGCTCCAGCCCCCCGAAACGGCCTCTTCCCTGGAAGTGGGCTTCCCTGGGTGTCCCGCAGACCAAACCCAGATCAGGTGGCCCTGAGGAGCATGGCCGCCCCGCTGGGGCTCTCTGCCCCGGCCTCCCCGCTTGTCAGTGGGTTTCCATGGGACACAGGCTGAGGGTGTCTGTGGCATCCTTCTGTGGGGTCCCCTGGTCTTTTTGCCCCACCCGTACTGAGAAACTGTCCTCTGCCCAACGCAGCAGAGACACAGGGACTCAGTGATGTACGGGGAAGGGGTCCCCAGGCGGCTCCGGCTCCCGGACGAGAGAGGCCACATGTGACCGAATCCAGCCCCTGGTGGGTGGCGGTGCCGGGCCCAGGCGGAACCGGAGGGCCTCCCGCAGGAGGCGACCGCCACCCAGCCTCCAGAGCGCAGCAGACACGTCCCGGAGCAGGAACAGGCTCCTGGCCGCTGATGCACCCTTGGGGGTTGGCCGAGCTGCCGACCAGTTTGAGCCGGGAAACGGGAAGGACACTTGGTGGAGGGAGGAGGGTGGAGAGGGAGTGATACTGGAAAAGCCGGGAAGGGTTTAGAAGGAGGAACCATCGACCCAGAAGTGGGGACCCACCTGCAGGGTCTGCATGAAGACACGATTTGGGGTCTCAGCCGGGACGCTGCAGGGAGGGGTGGTGATCTCAGGCCCCTGCCTGCGCCTCAGCCAAGCTGGCAGTTCCACCTGCCTTGCTCACACCAGCCTCCACGCGCCCCAGCCCCTTTGCACATCTCTTCCCCGACGTGCACTGCTCCCCCACGTCTGCCGGTGAATTCTCCCCAGGCTTCACAACCCTGCCGGGAGTCCCCTGTTTTTGGTGGGTTTTTTGAGGCCTGGAGTGTCCCGTTGCCCCTCTGTCCCGAGACAGCATTCACCGTGTGTGCCCGTGAACAGGTTCCGTGCCGTGTCTCTGCTTGCAGGAGCACCTCTGCCCAGGGTTGTGTCTTAGGTCTCTGCATCCCAGCTCAGCGCCTGGTGCAGAGCGGGTTAGAACAGTGTGGGGGTCGTTTGCTGGCCAGTGTAGGTCGCTGGGTCCCTGCTGTGCGCAGAAGAACGTTCTAAGGGATAAGAAAAATCGAAGGGGAAAAACAAAGTTAGCTGGGGTCTGTACAAAGTGCCCCACAGCGGGTGGCTCGAAGCACAGATGTTTCCATTTGCCCCCTGGAGCTCAGTGTCCAGGAGAGAGGGGCTGGGGTGTGCCCCCAGGACCGGGTGGCGGGTGTTGAAGCTGAGTGTGGCGTTTCTCTCCCCCACAGGACATCAAGGACGCCCTGCGCAGGTAAAAGCCCTTGGGCAGGTGGGCGGGGCATGGGGTGGGGTCCCAGTGGCCTGCAGGGGTGATGCTGGCACTGTCCCCTCCAGGATCCAGGACGTGAAGCTGCAGCCGCCGGAGGTGGTGCCCATGGAGCTGAGGACTGTGTGCAGGGTTCCGGGGCTGGTGGAGACCCTGCGAAGGTTTCGAGGTGGGTGCAGAGGCTCCAGATGGAGGGATGACCCCAGGAAGGGACCTGCCAAGGAACCCAGGCAGCCAGTGGCATGTTCTGTGCCCTGTGTCCGTGGCTCCAGACTCCCAGTGTCCAGGCAGTGGATCTTTGGGAAAGCATCCTCTGCTCATACTTCCGACACCAGTTGGGTATCCAGTGATTCAGTTTAGTTCTTTTTGGGGGAAACAGTCTCGCTCTGTTGCCCCGGGTGGAGTGCAGTGACACAGTCACAGCTCAAGGCAGCCTCAAACTTCTGGGCTTGGGCGATCCTCCCACCTCAGCCCCACAGCGTGCTGGGATTACAGGCGTGAGCCACCACGCCCAGCCTCAGTCCGGTTGTGACACCTGCTACCCAAAGTAGCACAGACCCCACAGACGAAGAGTTTGGTCTGCAAGACTGACCTGCTTCAGATGCCATTCCCAGCTTCCCGGGGCCACCCGCACTCCTGTCCAACCGGCTGTAAGTCGGGAGTTCCCACAAGCCCCTGCTCAGGTCCAAGCACTTGCTAAGACGGCTCCCAGAGCTCAGGAAAGCTCTTAACTTACTACCACCAGTTTACTACAAAGGACGCGAGTCAGGGCTGGGTGTGGCGGCGTGCACCGGGAGTCCTTGCACTTTGGGAAGCCGAGACGGGGGAGGGGATTGCTTGACCCCAGGAGTTCGAGGATAGGTGACAGTGAGATCCTGTCTCTAAAACATAAAAAAAAACAAAGGCTAGAGCTCAGGAACAGCCGAATGGAAGAGACGCAGGTCCGAGTGTGGAGAGGAGCGTGGATCTCCGGTGTGTGCGCCATCCGGACGCTCCCCCGACCCTGTCCTCGCCACGTTCTCACGGAGACCCTGTTCCCTGGGTGGGTCGGCTGCGTCCTCGGTCATTGGACGGGCAAACCTTGAGCCCCCGAGCAATGGTCCGTTTTCCTGGGCCCACCCTTCCTGACGATGTCTGGGGTCCCCACCTGAGTCACCTTGGCAGCGTCAACTCAGGCGTGATGGGAAGAGGCTCCTGTCAGTCAGGAAGGTCCGCGGGTTTCAGGAGCCCTGCCAGGAAGTGCCGTCCTCGGCTCCTGCTGGCAGGTCTCGGGTCTGCGCGTAGGACCTGCACGCGGCCCCAGAGGGGACAGATCAGGAATCCCGCAGTGGTCCGGGCTGCCACGGCTGCCCCTCCCCACTCCCGAGAGGGGTCTCCGTGCGCCCGGGAGTGGATGGAGCCCAGGGAAGCCCAGGGAGAAAGTTGGTCCAGAACTCAGACTTCGTTTTGGGATTGAAAGAAGGGAGTAGAAAGCAAAACCAGTGTTTCCCCCTTTCACCTAAGGTGAAACGACCGATTTCTAGAACATTCTGAATTGCAGCTAGAAGTGGTTGGGTGATGTTTGGGGGGCAGGGGGGAAGCACTCCGTGTGGGGCCGTGAGGGTGGACGAGCCTCGGGCACACAGCCTCGGGCGGGGAGGAGTCCACCGGTGGGGCCTAGGCAGGCAGGCGGCGGCTGTGCCCAGGTGACCTCTCTTGGGCCTCTGCAGGGGACGTGACCCTGGACCCGGATACCGCCAACCCCGAGCTGGTCCTGTCCGAGGACCGGCGGAGCGTGCAGCGGGGCGACCTGCGCCAGGCCCTGCCCGACAGCCCCGAGCGCTTCGACCCCGGCCCCTGCGTGCTGGGCCAGGAGCGCTTCAGCTCGGGCCGCCACTACTGGGAGGTGGAGGTCGGGGACCGCAGCAGCTGGGCCCTGGGCGTGTGCAGGGACGACGTCGACAGGAAGGAGACGGGGGAGCTGTCCGTGGGCAACGGCTTCTGGATCCTGGTCTTCCTGGGGAGCTACTACAACTGCCCCGAGCGGGCCTTCGCGCCGCTGCGGGAGCCTCCGAGGCGCGTGGGCATCTTTCTGGACTACGAGGCGGGACACCTGTCCTTCTACAGTGCCACTGACGGGTCGCTGCTCTTCATCTTCCCTGAGACCCCCTTCTCGGGGACACTGCGGCCCCTCTTCTCACCTCTGTCCAGCGGCCCGATCCCTATGACCATCTGCCGGCCCAAAGCGGGGCCCGGGGACACCCTGATTCCCCTGTGACTGGGACCCCACTGGAGGAGTCCCTTTGCTTCTCGGGCCCCTCCTGGCTTCTGGCTGTTTTGGCCACTTGGAGGACCCAGGAGGAGGGAACGTGTCCTTTGAGCCATGGGAGGAACTCGCAGTGCCTTTCTGGACGTGCGTGGGAAAACCCACATGCCAGCGCTCTGGGGAACTGCGGGTGGGGTGGGCTCTGTCCCCCCTCCAAGCCGCCAGGTGCCACTTGGCACCAACCAAAGCCCCCAGCCCTGCGGCCTTGGCGGCTCCGGCTTCTGGTCCCAGGAGCTTTGCAGGCCCCGCTGGAGCCACGCGGGACCCCAGCTGTGTGTCCCAGCACTCGGGCCACAGCCCGGTCGGGCGCTGGAAGTCTCGTGTGCCCCCCTCTGAGAAGATGCTGGGACGGTCTCATGAGGCAGGAGGACTCGTAACACCACTCTGGCTGTGGTCACTTCAGAAGAACTGGGGGCCAGCCGTGGGTCTCGCCGAAGGGAACTGTGTGCAAGTCCCTGAATAAGGGGCCTGCGGAAATTGCCCCTGTGCGGAGACCATTGGGCAGGTCCGTGGGGCCCGGAAATGACCCTTCCAACCACTGCCGTGTTTCTGAAGCCTTTTCTGAGCGTGTCACTGGCTGGTTTTGCCCTTGCAAAGCCTCCGTACTGGCCTCGGTGGTCGTCCCCAGGAACCCGGGCTCGGCTCCGCCAGAGGCCGTGCATGTCCCATGGGAGGCGGTGTGCGCCGCGGGCCACCTGCCTCGCCGTCCCCACGCCCAGGGCAGGAGCACGGGTTTCCGAGAGCCCGAAGCGTGTGGGATCCAGGAGTTGGTGCTGTGTTCAGGTTTGGGGTTTCTTCGCCCCTCCCAAGAAGTTCCTGTCTTCGTACCTGTCTTATTTATTGGAAGGACGGCGTTCCCCGGTGAGCAAACTTCGGCTGTCCTCTGTGACCCTGCCGTCCGCTGCCCACCCCAGCGGCAGGGTGCTCTGATGTGCCAGGCCGGACGGGCAGCCGCTTCCCACACTGAAGCGGTGGGTACCCGCCGGCTGTGTCCCTGTGCTCTTTGCTCAGACACGTGTTCATTCCATGTAGCTGCCGAAGGGACTTTTCCCCCAGATAACCTAATAAACATTTCCTGTGTTCCATTGTGTTTAATGAGCGCTTTCTCCTGTGGGTGCTGTTTGATGTATTCCCTCATTGCACTTCTCTGGGGGCTGGGGAGGATGTCACGTGTCTTACTGCCTTGAACAAAATCAGTTACTTGGAATGATGCGTGTAAGGAGAATATTTTCTCCATCAAACTGGTGTTTTTCTCGCGGGGTGAGGACTGCCGCATCCCATTCCCCAACCTGTGCCAGGGGCTCCCTTCCTGTTGAAGATTCCGACTGCTCGGTAGTGGCTGCCAGTTGGCTTTTGAGATGGCCCCTGGTCACCAGCGGGCAGCCTTGCGGGTGAGACCACAGATGTGCACCCAGCTGCTCCCGGGACACCAGCAAAGCTGGAGAGAGAAGCAGCGGACGTCACGGCTCTGACCCAAACGCTCGGTGGAGTCTACTTCCCAGATGTCACTGCCGCGTTCGTGTCCCCGCAGGTGCCGCTCGCGTCCCAGGCGGTGCAGAGACGGCACCAACACACAGGACCCGGACCGGGGAGCTGCTACCTCAGAAAAAGCGGCAACGATAAACCCAGATGTGTTCGTGCCAGCCATGGGTGAGCCCTCCTCGTGCAGCTTGCAATCGACTGAGCATTTGGTCCCCCCTAAAAAATTCGTATGTTGAAATCCTCACCCCCAAGGCGATGGTGACTGGAGGTGGGGCTTAGGAGATGTAATCAGGTCATACCGGTGGTGCCTTCAGGAATGGGGTTAGCGCTCTTAGAAGTGGGGCCCAGAGAGCTCTCCCCCTCTCCACCGCGGGAGGACACAGCAGAGCCCAGAGCAGCTCCCTCCCACGCTGCACCCCATCCCGAACTCCCAGCCTCCGGAACCGTGAGGAATCTTTGGCGTGTGTAAGCCACCCAGTCGATGGTACGACACTGCAGAGAACCGGGACCTGGCGGCACGTGCAGCCTGTCCAGGCCCCCGGAAATCGGAAATCGCTGTGCAGGCCTGCTGCGTGCTGTGCTCAGCATGCCAGCAGCCCCCGCCCAGCGGCTTCGGCTTTCTTTCCCTGATGGCCCCTGGCGCCCACCTCGCCCCCCGTGCCCTCCCCACCCCGCCACCCGGCGCCGTGCCAGCCTCCCCGGAGCACCAGCTGGGACTCGTCCCGCCCGGCCTGAAGCCTATTGCTCTTCGGAAGCAGATGATACTAAAGTCAATTTTTATGAATAGGTGAGAGCAAATCAGGATTCATCGAAACCATTTTGCGGAACCAACAATGCTGGTGTAGACTGGTGATGTCTGTAGGGGTGGCTCTCCCCCCGCCTTTCCGGGTGCACACACTGTATTTATCTTCTCCATTAACAAAGGATGCCTGGTTCCCCAGGCCGGCTCCCTCTTCCCTCCTGCGTCTTCACACTCCCTCGGGCCGGCAGACCTCAGCCCGCCCACAGGGCCTGGACGGCGGGCGTGTTGGGATCCGGATCACGGAAAGAACTTCGCGCAAGGCCTGGGCGGGTGCAGGGCCTCCGCGCCAGCACCGCCCGCCTCCTGAGTGCGCCCCAGGCCGTGGCCCCTCCTGGATGGCCTCCGTCAAAGTCACCTCCATGGATTCGTCTTCTGTCCCCTCTTCTCGTGGTTCTTAAACACGCCATCGCGCGGCAGCCTGCTCGATCGCAGGGCGTCTCTCCTCAGCGTGTCCTGGCTGTGCCGCCGGACATCGTTCATTCTCTCCCCTGAGCTGCGTCACCAGGGACTTGTGTGCACAGTGCGGCTGTTTAGGGGCGTTTTCTTGGTGGGACTGAGGCTGCCCTCGAGTGCGCACGCGGCGATTCTCTTGTCCAGGCGTCAGAGGTGATCCCAGCACCTCCGGAGCACCAGCTCTCCCCAAGACCCCCCGGAGGAAAGGGCCACCAAGTCCCTCCTGCTGCTGGAGAGTCCTCTGTGGTGGCCTGCGGGATGGACTCCATCCCCTCCTCCCCCTCCACCCTGCCGTGCGCCCGCGGCCCAGAGGCTTCAGGTCAGAGGCAGCTCCACGGTCGGTCCTTTGGTGTTGATCGGGGGACATGCAGACATCCAAGGTTTTGCAAAGTGTCTTGGGGAGGAAACATCCATTTCTAACAACTCAGGTCTGGTGTTTGTTTTAGATGGAGTCTCTGGGATCAGAGAAATTACTCCTGCAGCCCTGCACGGCCATGCGCCCCAACGCGGGACCTTTGGGGATCACTTTGCCAACATCCCTGTCGCATTCATTTTCTTGTGTGGCTAGTTTCTTCCTCACGAATCTTGTGGGCTCCTCGGCCCATCACTGTGATTCTCCTACAATTCTAATTCTCATTCTTGTAGCTGCATCCTCACCTGGTTTTCCTTGGTGGCTGCTTCCAAGTCCTACTTTTTTTTCTTTTTCTCTTTTTTTTTTTTTTTGCTGTTCTGAAGAAATTTACTTTTGATGAATCACTAAATTGTTGTAACACTTTAATACACACTCAAAGCAATTTTTTTACCTTTTGGAGTATTTATTAATTTTAGAGATGGGGGTCTCTGTCACTCTAGCTGGAGTGCGGTAGCATGGTCATAGCTCACAGCTCATAGGTCACAGCTCACCGCAGCCTTGAACTCCTGGGCTCAAGCAATCCTCCCACCTCAGCCTCCAGAGTAGCTGGGACTACAGGTGTGCGTCACCAGGCCCAGCTATTTAAAAAAATTTTTTTTGTAGAGATGGGGTCTTGCTATATTGCCCAGGCTGGTCTCAAACTCCCACTAACAAGTGATTCTCCCAATTTGGCCTCCCAAAGAACTGGGATTACAGGTGTGAACCACCTCACCCAGCCATAAATGAAATTCTTAAGACCTATTCATCAGAGCCAAAATTTATTGTTTTCTAGTAGTAATTACAAATAATAAAATAGATGCTCTATAATTTATTTCATTCTACCATTAATAAGCACTCAGGTTGTGTGGTGTATACATTGCTCTGTGTGTGTGTGTGTGTGTTGCAGCTTTACTGGAAGCTCACTGAGGAACAACAAACTTTAAGATATCGGAAGTGTATAATTCAACGACATTTGACACATGGACACACCCATGAAACATCATAATTAAGATAACAAACATGTCCATCGCCCCCAAGAGTTTCCGTTGGTCCCACCCCATTGCACACCCCTCCCCCTAGGCAACCACTGATCTTCTATCATTTTCTAGAATTTTATCTAAATGGAATCATACAATGTGTGTTTGTTTTCCTCACTCTGCTTTTCGTTCATGCAGGATAATTATTTTGAGAATCATTCATGTTGTGATGTGTATTAATAATTTATGTTGTTGAATAGTTCCCATTTAACTTTTTTTTTTTTTTTTTTTTTTTGAGACAGAGTCTCACTCTGTTGGCTGGGCTAGAGTGCCGTGGCATCATCTTAGCTCACAGCAACCTCAAACTCCTGGGCTCAAGCGATCCTCCTGCCTCAGCCTCCCAAGTAGCTGGGACTAAAGGCATGCACCACCATGCCCAGCTAGTTTTTTCTATATATT
>CAUYSK010057559.1:0-22229 GCA_963575035.1 Avahi laniger
AGACCAGCCTGAGCAAGACTGAGATCCCGTCTCTACTAAAAATAGAAAAATTAGCCAGGCGTGCTGGCTTTCACCTATAATCTCAGCTACTCTGGAGGCTGAGGCAGGAGGATTGCTTGAGCCCAGAAATTTGAGGTTGCAATCAGCTACGATCACGTCACTGCACTCCAGTCTGGGTGACAGAGTGAGACCCTCTCTTTTTTTCTTTTCTTTGTTTTTTTTTGATACAGAGTCTCACTCTGTTGTCCGGGCTAGAGTGCTGTGGTGTCAGCCTAGCTCACAGCAACCTCAAACTCCTGGGCTCATGCGATTCTTCTGCTTCAGCCTCTCGAGTAGCTAGGACTACAGGCATGCGCCACCATGGCCGGCTAATTTTATATATATTTTTTTTTAGTTGTCCAGCTAATTTCTTTCTATTTTTTTAGTAAAGACAGGGTCTCGCTGTTGCTCAGGCTGGTCTCGAATTCCTGAGCTCGAATGATCCGCCCGCCTCGGCCTCCCAGAGTGCTAGGATTACAGGCGTGAGCCACCGCGCCCGGCCATCTTTCTATTTTTTTTAATAGAGACGGGGTCTCACTCTTGCTCAGGCTGGTCTCGAACTCCTGACCTTGAGCGATCCACCCGCCTCGGCCTCCCAGAGTGCTAGGATTACAGGCGTGAGCCACTGCACTCAGCCAAAAAATTTCATTTTTTATTGTGGTAAAATATACATAACACAAAATTTACCATTTTAGCCATTTTTAAGCATACAGTTCAGTAGCATTAAGCATATTCACATTGTTGTACAATCATACATCCATCTCCAGAACTTTTTCATCATCCCATACTGAAACTCTGTAAGTCAAGTCTTACTGGAGCACTGCTATAGTCATTTGTTTCCGTGTCATCGATGGCCGCTCTTCTGCTACAGTGGCAGAGTTGAATAGTCGCAACACAGACTGTATGGCCCACAAAGCCTGAAATATTTACCGTCAACCCTTTCCAGAAAATGTCTGCTTACCCATCCCCTAGTCTCTTGTGACTTCTTGTATAGTTACCACAGCAACCATCCAGTTTCATTCACTTTCAGTCTGTCTGCCCCAAGAGTTGTGCCTTGCGTCTCATACTTCATCTCAGTGGATTTCACTGCCTTCCATCCATTTGCCCACGACAAAAATTTGGGCATCTTCCTTGATTTTTCATCTGTCTTACCTCTCTCACCTACAGGTAGTCAACAAGACTGTTCAGTACCTCATCCCCCTGCTGCTGTGTGGTTCAGGCCATCCTTATCTCTCACCCGAATTGCCACGACAACCTTCCACCTGGTGTTCCTCACTCTCATCTTATTCCTCCCTCATCTCATCCCCCATTCATTCTGTATACTGTAGTTGGAATAATATAACTTTGATATAAAGTTATATTAAAGTTATATAAAGTTATATAAAGTCCTTTCCTATTTGAAAGAATCTCCTTATTGCCTTGTGAACAAAAGTTTTCCGAAAAGGAATTTGGAGGAAAGAGACCTTATTCCAGTGGCAAATCAGGGAGATGCAGCCTTCAGCATAAAATGAAAGTGTTTTAAAGGGAACAAAGGGAAGATTTGGATTTTATAGCAAATGTTCCTGCTCAGGTTCCCAATCAGGTCTGTGTATACAAATGAAGGATTGAAACTCACTTAGTACTGATGGGTTGACCCAGCTGAGTTCTGACTGGTTGATACAGCTGAGCCGTCATTGGCTGAGTCAGGTGAGCTCAGTTGGTTGGTGCAAGTGGGCTCTGGAGTCCCAAAGTTGAACAGAGATGTGGGCTTTCAGGGAACTAAGAGTACATGTGTGACCTCCAAATAACTGCTTGGTTCTACTCTAAATGTAGGCCCAGTTTGCCACTCAGGATCCGTCTTGAAAGATTGTCTCTTTTAGGTTCACATTTATTCACAGACAGCCTTCAGGATAAAATCTAAACTCTTTCCCATGATAGCAGAGCTTTGCCTTCCGATGTGGCACCTACTACCTGTTTTAGCTAATTTTCTGAAGTCCACTTGCACTGAATCATTTGCAGCATGCAAGTGGCTTGATCTCTTGTCTGTGGTCTTTTGAGTATGCTATTTCTTCTTCCTGCAAAGCTCTACCCATTTTCTTACCATCCCCTACCCCGTCAGCCCATCCTTCAGGATTTAGCTCAGATTTCGTTTTCTCCTGGAGGCCTTCCCTGATCTCTCCACACTAGGTTAGGTATCTTGCTTGTGTATTCTGTAAAAGCCTATTTTTCTTTATTGGAGGATTTATCATACTGTACTTCGTTTCCTTGTCTACTACCCCAGAAGACTGTAAGGTCCCCGAAGGCAGGAGTGAGCTGTCTTGTTCATCAGAGTATAGTTTCTGGCATATAGTAAGAGACATAGTAAATTTTTTTCTCTGTTTTTAAAAAAATTATGGTAAAATTAACCATTTTAGCTATTTTTAAGTGTATAATTCAGTGGCATTGTTACATTCACATTGTTGTTCAAACATTACCACTGTCCATCTCTAGAACTTTTTTATCATCCCAAACTGAAACTCTGTACCAGTTAAACAGTAACTCCCTATTGCCCCTTCCCACCAGCCCCATAACAACAATTCCACTTCTGTCTTTATGCATTTGTCTTTGGTCCCTCATATAAATGGAATCATACAATACTGGTCCTTTTGTGCCTGATTTATTTCACTTAGCATAATGTTTTCAAGGTTCGTCCGTGTACTAGCATGTATCATGATTTCCTATTGTTTTAAGGCTGTATAATATTTTATCGTATGTATATACTACATTTTGTTTATCCATTCATCCATTTATTTATCTATTTGTGGACATTTGTGTTGTTTCCACCTTCTGGCAATTGTGAATAATGATGATAGGAACATGGGTATGTTCCTATGGCAATAGTGAATAATGATGATAGAAACAAATAGCTGTTTGAGTTCCTGCTTTCAGTTCTTTTGGAATGGCTTGATCTTATCGTAATTCTTATGTTGATCTCATGTTTAATTTTTTTGAGGAACTACCATACTGTTTTCCATAGCAGCTGTATCATTTTACTTTCCCACCAGGAGTGCACTAGGGTTCCAGTTTCTCAACATCCTCACCAGTACTTGTTATTTTCTGTTTTGTTTTTTTAAGGTAAGAAATCTTATTCATTTTTTAATATAATTGCCATCCTAATGGATGTGAAGTGGTATCTGATTGTGATTTTGAGTCACATTTACCTAATAATTAGTCATGTTGAACATCTGTTCATGTGCTTATTGGCCATTTGTATATCTTCTTTGGAGAAGAGTCTATTCAAATCCTTTGTCTATTTTTTAATTGGGTGTTTTGTTGAATTGTAGGAGTTCTTTATATATTCTGGGTATTCTTTTTCAGACGATAGGTGATTTGTAATTATTTTCTCATTCTGTGGGTTGCCTTTACACTCTCTTGATAGTATCTTTTTTTTTTTTTTTTTTTGAGACAGAGTCTCACTCTCTTGCCTGGGCTAGAGTGCTTGGCATCATCCTAGCTCACAGCAACCTCAAACTCCTGGGCTTAAGCGATCCTCCTGCCTCAGCCTCCCGAGTAGCTGGGACTACAGGCATGCACCGCCATGCCTGGCTAATTTTTTCTATATATTTTTGGTTGTCCAATTAATTTCTTTCTAATTTTTTAGTAGAGATGGGGTCTCGCTCTTGCTCAGGCTGGTTTCAAACTCCTGAGCTCAAACAATCCGCCCACCTCTGCCTCTCAGAGAGCTAGGATTACAGGCGTGAGCCACCGCTCCTGGCCTCTTTTATTTTTTTTTTTGAGACTGAGTCTCACTCTGTTGTCCTGGCTAGAGTTAGTGCCATGGCGTTAGCCTAGCTCACAGCAACCTCAAATTCCTGGGCTCAAGCGATCCTACTGCCTCAGCCTCCCAAGTAGCTGGGACTACAGGCATGTGCTATCACTCCTGGCTAATTTTTTCTCTCTATTTTTAGTTGTCCAGATAATTTCTTTCTGTTTTTTTTAGTGTAGACGGGATCTCACTCTTGCTTAGGCTGGTCTCGAACTCCTGAGCTCAAACAATCTGCCTGCCTCGGCCTCCCAGAGTACTAGGATTACAGGTGTGAGCCACTGCGCCTGGCCTGATAGTATCTTTTTTTTTTTTGAGACAGAGTCTCACTCTTTTGCCCAGGCTAGAGTGAGTACAGTGGCGTCAGCCTAGCTCACAGCAACCTCAGACTCCTGGGCTCAAGCGATCCTACTGCCTCAGCCTCCCGAGTAGCTGGGACTACAGGCATGCGCCACCGTGCCTGGCTAATTTTTTCTATATATTTTTAGTTGTCCGATTAATTTCTTTCTATTTTTAGTAGAGACGGAGTCTCACTCTTGCTCAGACTGGTTTCGAACTCCTGAGCTCAAACAATCCGCCCGCCTCGGCCTCCCAGAGTACTAGGATTACAGGCATGAGCCACCGTGCCCAGCCCTGATAGTATCTTTTGATGCACAAAAGTTTTTTACTTTGATGATATCCAGTTTATCTATTTTTTCTTTTGTTGCCTATGCTTTTGGTATGATATCCAAGAAATCATTGCCAAATCCAGTATCATTAAGCTTTTCCTCTATGTTTTCTTCTAAGAGTTTTATAGTTTTAGCACTTATATTTAGGTCTTTGATCCATTTTGAATTAATTTTTATATATAGTAAAAGGTAAGGATCCAACTTCATTCTTTTGCATGTGGATATCTAGTTTTCCCAGCACCATTTGTTGAAAAGATTGTTTTTTTTCCCCATTAAATGGTCTTGGCACCCATGTCAAAAATCATTTGACCATTTATGTGAGGGTTTATTTCTGAGCTCTCTAATCTATTCCATTGATCTGTATCTCTGTCTTTATGCCAGTACCACACTGTTTTGATTATTGTAGATTTATAGTGAGTTTTTATATCAGAAGTGTGAGTCCTCCCACTTTGTTCTTTTTCAAGTCAGAGACAAGAGTTTAATACTACTTGCTACTTTTTATTTGCTCTTCCTCCCAGCATATTTTCTTGTGTACCCTTGCCTAGAGTGTTTCCTTTAACACCTCCTCCTAGATGACTTCTTTTCCTTTCATTCCTGTTATAACCTCATTTCAATGTCAATTTTCTTTCCTTCTACCACGTATCCCTTAATTTGAGTTATTCTTTATTTGTGTGTGTCTAGGCACAACTGACATTTTAAAGTCTTAATCCTCCTGCATAACCAAAAGAAGAGAGCCCTAGCCATCCATTGCCCCCAAGTTTGCCTCTATCTAGTTCAATCTCTTTTGGGTCAAAAGTTGCTTTTACTTTTCCTTTGTCATCTGGGCTGGCCCGTGTCATCTTTAGCGCTGTGGGAGGATGAATAGTGAGATAGTAGTGGTGTGGTGGACCAGGTGCATTGACTAAGAGACTGTGTAGTTTAGTGAAAAAACCATTACATTGGAGGCCAAGAAACCTGGGTTCTAGCTCTACAACTATCACTAATTGGCAATTACACAACTTAGCCTCTCTTAACTTACAGAAAAGGAAAGTGGAACTAGAAGGTCTCTAAGTTCATTATAAATCTAAAAAGTTTATTTGTACATTTTGCAAGGCAATTTCCTCAGAAGGCAAAGGCATTTAAGCTGATTTTAATGAATAAATGGAACTTTGGTAAGAAACAAAGAATAACTTTGGGAGGTTTAAAACAAGAAAATGAAAGTATATTTAGTAGTCAGTGAAAATAAGTAACCAGACATTTTATTAAGTGATGCTGGGTCAATTGTATGTCCATGGAGGGAAAAAAATGAACGTGGACCTCTACCTCACACCATATACAAAAATCAATTTTGTATATGGTTTACAAATCTAAATGAGGAAGGTAAAGCAATACAACTTCTAGAAGAAAACAAAGGAAAATGCTTGCATGACCTTGGGATAGGCACCGATTTCTTAAACAGAACAAAAAGTACCAGCACAAAAGAAAAGATTGATAGATTGGATTTCAGTTAAATTAAGAACTATTGTTTATCAAAAGACATCATTAAGAAAGTAAAAAGGGGAGAAATATTTGAAATATATTTCGCAGACCACTTGAAAATATAAAAAGAACTCCCACAAACCAGTAAGAAAAATATAGATAACTCAATAGAAAAACGTGGACAAAGACTTAAATCAGCACTTCACAAAGGAGGATATCTAAACGGCCAATCAACCTATGAAAAGGTGCTCAATATCATTAGAAAGTGCAAATTAAAACTATAGTGAACCAACAAACACATGAAAAAAATGCATCAGTATCATTAGGGAAATGCAGATGGAAACCACAAAGAGGTACCACTTTTATATCTGTTAGGATGGCTGTAATTGAAAAAGAAAAAGGGAAAATAACAAGCGTTTGCAAGGATGTGGAGAAATTGTGACCTTATTACTTTGCTGGTGGGAATACAAAGTGGTTCAGCCACTGTGGAAAACAATTTGACAGTTCCTTAAAAAAGTTAATCATAGAATTACCATAGGACTCTGTAATTCCACTCCTAGACTCAAAAAAATTAAAAACAAGTACATGTGCATGCACCACTATTCATAGTAGCCTAAAGGTAGAAAGAGCCTAATGTCCATCAACAGATGAATCAATAAACAAACTGTGGTATATACATTTTTTGATTAATTTTTTATTTACATATTTTTTGCTTTTGTTATTTTTAATTGACACATAATGTACATATTTATGGAATAAAGTGTGATATTTTGATACATATATTCAATGTATATAATCAAATCAGAGTAATTAGCATATCTATCATCTCAAACATTTATCATCTCTTTGAGTTGGGAACATTTAAAATCCATACTTCTTATAGGCTGTTTGTTTCCTAGAAAAAGAAGAAAAAGAAAAAAATGTAAAATCCATACTTCTAGCTATTTGAAAATCATTTGTTGTTAATTATAGTCACCCTATGGTGCTATAGAACACTAGAAATTATTTCTCCTAACTAGCTGTACTTTTATATCTGTTAACCTACCTTTGGCTATCTGCCCTTCTCTGCAACCCTTCCCCATCTCTAGTAACCACTATTCTACTCTCTACTTCTTCTATGAGATCAACTTTTTAAGCTTCCACATGAGTGAGAACATGTGGTATTTCTCTTTCTGTTCTTGGCTTATTTCATTTAATATAATGCCTTCCAAGCTCATCCATGCAGCAAATGACAGGATTTCATTCCTTTTTTATGGCTAAGTAGTATTCCATTGTATATACATATCACATTTTCCTTATCCATTCATCTGTTGATGGACACTTAGGTTGATTCCATATCTTGGCTGTTGTGAATAATACTGCAGTAAACATGGGAGTACAGATCTCTCTTCAACATACTGATTTCCTTTCCTTTGGAAATATACCCAGTAGTAGTATTGAGGGAATCATATGGTAGTTCTATTTTTTAGTTTTTTAAGGAACCTCCATACTCTTTTCCATAATAGCTGTACTAGTTTACATTCCCATGAACAGTGTTTAAGAATTCTTTTTTCTCTACATTGTTGTCAATATTTGTTATTTTTTGGTCTTTTTTATAATAGCCATTTTAACTGGGGTGAGATACCTCACTGTGGTTTTGTTTTGCATTTCCCTGATGATTATTAGTGATGTTGAGCATTTTTGCATATATCTTTTGACCATTTGTATGTCTTCTGTTGCAAGATGCCTATTCAGCTCCTTTGCCCATTTTTAAATCAAATTACTTGGGAGTTTTTTTGTTGTTTTTTTGTTTGTTTGTTTGTTTTTGGCTGTTGAGTTGTGTTCCTTCCTTATCTATTCTGGATATTAATCCATGCCAAATGAATAGTTTGCAAATCTTTTTTTGTATTCTCCAGGTTGTGTCTTCACCCTGTTGATTGTTTCCTTTGCTGTGCAAAAGCTTTTTAGTTTGACGTAATCTCATTTGTCTATTTTTGCTTTTGTGACCTATGTTTTTGAGGTCTTCTCCATAAAATCTTTGCCTAGACCAATGTCCTGAATCATTTCCTCTGTTTTCTTCTAGTATTTCATAGTTTCGGGTCTTACATTTAACTGTCTTTAATCCATTTTGAGTTGATTTTTGTATATGGTGAGAGATAGGTAGGGCTCTAGTTTCATTTTTCTGCATACGGTATCCAGTTTTCCCAGCACCATTTATTGAACAGATTATCCCTTCCCCAATGAATGTTCTTGGTGCCTTTGTCAAAAGTCATTTGGCCATAAATATGTGGATTTATTTCTGGGTTATCTATTTTGTTCCACTAGTCTCTGTCTATTTGTATGCCAGTACCATGCTGTTCTGGTTATTATAGCTCTATAGTATATTTCTATGTCCAGTAGTATGATGCCTCCAGCTTTGTTCTTTTTGCTCAGAATTGCTGTGGTTATTTGGGGTCTTTTTAAGTTCTACATGAATTTTAGGATTTTTTCTATTTCTGTGAAGAATGTCATTGGTATTTTGATAGGAATTGTTTTGAATCTATAGGTCGCTTTTGGTAGTATCATTATTTTCACAACATTAATTTTTCTAATCATGAATGTGGGATATATTTCCATTTTTTGGTGTCTTTAATTTCTTGCATCAGTGTTTTATAGTTTTCCTTGTAGAGATCTTTCACCTCCTTGGTTAAATTTATTTCTAGGCATTTCTTTCTTTTTTTTTTTTTTAGGCTATTGTAAATGGAATTGCTTTCTTGATTTCTTTTTCTGCTAGTTCATTGTTGGTGTATTTGAAAGCTACTGATTTTTGTATGTTGATTCTGATCTGTGTGAATTATTAATCCATAGAAAGGAATGAGGCACATGCTATAATGTAGATGAACCTTGAAAACATTGAGCTAAGTGAAAAAAGCCAGACACAAAAGCCCACATATTGTATGACTCCTTTTATATGAAATAATCCAGAATAGGTAAATCAATACAGAATGCAGACAGGTGGTTACCAGGAGCTGGGGAGGGCAGGGGCGTAGGAGGTTGGGAATGGAGAGAAACTGCTTATGTTTTGGAACTAGGTAGGGGTGGTGGTTGTTGTGGATATGCTAATTGCCACTGAATTTTTCACTTTAAAATGGCTAATTTTATGTTATATAAATTTCATCTTAATAAATTATTTTAAAAAAAACTATGGGATACAACTATATATGGATACCCACCAGAATGGGTAAAATTAAGAAGACAGACTGTCATTTCCAAGTATTGATGAGGATGTAGAGCACTGGAACCTAGTTCCTAGTGATTTAGAATATCACTTAAGCTACATATATGCCACCTTCTGACCCAGCGTTCCACTCCTATCCATATGCCAAAAAGAAGTAAATGTATGGCCACCAAAAGACACATACAAGAGTGTTCTTAGCAGCTTTTATTCCTAATAGCTTAAAACTATAAACAACCTAAATCAAAGCAGAATGGATAAATTGTGCTACATTCATACACAGAATATTACAAAACAGCAATAAAAATAATGAACTATTGCTACACACAAAACAAGATGAATTTCACAGAAATAGTGTTGACTGAAAGAAGGCAGATTCCAAAGATTATGTTTATATTCCACTTATATGAAGTTCAGGAAGAAGCAAAACTAATCTATGGTGATAGAATAGCCTTTGCTGGGGATGGTTATTGACAAGGAGCTCACGAGAGTCGTCTGTGGTGCTGGAAATAAATCTTCTGCATCTTGATCTGAGTGGTGGTTACTCAGGTATATACATATGTACAAAACAAGCTGTGCATTTAAGGTTTGTGCGCTTTATTATATTATACCTTAAAAAAATTTTTTTAAGTAGAAAAAACAAAAAACAGTTACCAGAGCAGGTGTTCGTACAGAAAAGCAATAGCAGAGAGTGTTTGAGACATGTAAGGTTGCAGAAGGCCTTGAGTGACAGTGAAGTGGCAGATATTTGGAATCTGTTATATAACTCTGGTAGGTCTGAGGGAGAGAAATGATGTAATGAAAGCAGATTTTTAGGGAAATGGATCTTTGGAAATGTGCCTGGTGGACTGAGGGCTGTCCACCAGTGGGGAGGCTGTTGCAGTGGGATCTGAATTAGGGCAGTACTGTTGGAAATGGGAGCTCTGAAGGAAGAGAAATTGGTAAGCCTGGTGACTGGTTGAGGATGGACAGCAAAGGAGTACTGGGCAGAGAGAACTGAGGTTACGTGCTAGATGGCTGGGAAAACGGTGGTCCCAATAGCAGAAATAAAGAATGCTAGAAGGAAAAATCAGTTCTGGAGTAAGATGAGTGGTTTTAAATGCTTTAATTTTGAAATGGTGGTGGGCCTCCTTGTTACACTGGTGGGACTCAGGAGAGCAGTTATGGCTGGCAATGGAAATCTGAAAAGTACTGTAGAGATTGTAGAGTGTAACAGAAATTCCAGACGGCAGGCCCTCAGGGTAGGGAGAGGTTGTGGTAGGGGAGAGGAGATTGCAGCTGTGGTTAGGACCAGGATAACATAGTGTCATTTAAGCCAAAGAAGAGAGAGTGCAGGGTGAAGATATAAAGGGAGAAGATAAAAGGTGGAAAAGGAACAATTGAAAATGGGATGGAGAGAAGGGATAATTGGGGGGACACAGTCTTGCAGAAGGCAGGAGGAAACAGGATCTGGAAGCAAAGGCAGAGGACTTAGCTGTGGACTGCTGTGAAGAACTCAGGTGCCTGCAATTAGATCACAAGAATTTGTCAGCATCTTTGGTGACTTACTCTTGCAGTATTCTTTGTCCTCTAAGTAGGAAAAGAGGGTGACCTAGGATTGAAAATGAGTGTGGATGTGGGAACCAAGGAGTCCTGGGTATTTGGTCCCATAGGTTCCACACATAATCCTATGAAAGAAGTTTAAGACTTCTGGGAATTTATTCTCCTCATGATACAATTCAGTAATGATTAAGTGCCAAAACAAGTAGATAGAGAATGTTTTGAATCTTGATTTTGTCATTTTCTGGCTGTATAACTTTAGGCAAGCTACATTAGTTCTCTGTGCTTCTGTTTCTTCATCTGGTAAATGATGGTAATAATGTCTACCTCATATGTTTTTCCGGAGATTAAATGAGTTAATGTAAGAAAGGTGCTTGGAACAGTGTGTGAAACGTAGCATGTGATAAATATTAGCTAAGATCATGATGGATGCTATAGGAGTGCAGAAGGGGAAATAATTAGTAGAGGCTGGAGTTGGTGGGAAGCCTGAGTGGAACAGGGATTTATTGGAGGACAATGCAGGAATAGATAGGAGGAAAGGAATGAGGGAAAAGGAATTCTAAGTTGGGGAAAACATTGTAAGTAAATTGTTGGATCAGTAAAGCCATAGCATTTCTATGCGATGTAACTAATAGCCCGACTATGCCTGTGTTGGGGAGTAGTGGAAGATAGGAAAGGAGGATGGGTAATTGGTACCTGTTAATAATAAAAGAAGTATGAGTTGGGGCACCAGAGGTCTTTGATTGGGATTTTTATCCCGCCCTGTGACTTTGGGGAAGTTGTCCAGTCTCTTAGGACCCCAAGTTTCCTTATCCATAAAATGAAATGGATTGGATTTGTAAAATCCCCCACAGCTCTGAAATCCTGTACTTATGTGAAAGTGATTTCTCTGACCCCACTGTCTGTGGAACGGTGTTTTTCTTTGCTTCACGTTGTGTGGGGCCGACTTGTGTTTCTGGCCTCATTAGCCCATGTGGTAAGTGAGTAAGCTGACCAGCCCGTGTGCAGACACTACACACAGCCTTGCCACACTTAGTGATCACCACCACTGAGAGATCTGGAATCTCAGCAGGTGGATTTATGGAAGGACCCTTGGGCATTTCACTCCCAAATTATTTAGAGTTAATTCTGCTACTGTTCTCTTGAGTAGCCTCAAGTTTTATGGACTTGCCTTGAAGTGGACCCTAAGGGCTAATCTTTAAAAATTAAAACTTTTTAAAAATTTTTCCTTATTGTTCCTGTAGCACTCACAAAACTAAAGGAAGAAAAGCAGCACCATAAGCACCCGATGAACAGCCAGCAAAGCCTTAAGACTTTCATGGTAGACTCACCAGCTCAGGTCCTTTTGTGAGCATAACTGAACACTGCAACTTTTGACACCAGGATTTCTCCTTTTCAATGTATATATTTAAATAACCCAAAACTGTATAAACACAAATGGAAATGGGCTTTTCAAATGCCATGCTTAGGAATCATTAGCTGTCATATGCCATTACTTCCGTTTTCTTTTTAGAAGGGAATTTTAGCGCGTGACTCTGTTCTGTCCCGGTCCTTCCTGGTTTGAGCCCCTCAGGAGTCACACACAGGCCTTTCTACCGCTGTTCAGCCTGCCGTGGGGAGCTGCAGTGCTGTTGCATCAGAGGAAATTCTCTAAGTTTCCACTCCCATTAGCTTTTTCTCTTTGCTAAGTATCTGCCCTCTTCACAGAAAAAGTCCTTTGTGCTTGTCCCTGGCAGGAGCCTTTGTTAATGAAGATACTTCTGGACTTCTATGCTGGATAGATTTTACACAACTTGGTAAACTGAAAAATAACTTAAAATGGAAGAACTAAAGCATATGGAAGCTATTTTATCTATGTTTTGTGCCTCCAAAGTTTTGAAGGGTTTATTTTGTTTTCAGAAACTGAAATTTGAGAAGAGTGACAATTTATCCTTGTCTTGCCCTTGAAAGGAAGAGTATTCCTTTAGGAAGTGAGCTCTGGGAAAGAAAGGTGGCTTGAGCATGTAAAGACTCCAGAGCTAACTGGGTAGCATTAAGTGTGACTTACTTGTTTAGAAGTTCCTTGAGGGGATGGAATGTATCTTTTTTGTTGTATGAGGTTCCTAACAGTGAGTTGTATCTAAGTAAATATATAATAAATACTAGCCACTCAGGAGACTTCTGTCTTTTCATCTGCCTCACAGATCTTCCTCTAAGGGGTAGCTATGAACATCACCTAGTCCATTCATGCCACAGATTTTCTAAAAAGAAAAATAACCACGTCATGGAAGAAACTATGTGTTACAAAGGTTATGAATAAAGGTTGCAAGTGAGATGGTTTAGTCTGGCCTCTTTTTAGAGCAGTGATTGATTAATGCTGTCTGTGTTGCTGTTTTTTTTCCAGAGCTGACCTGTCCTGGACGCAGCATAACTAACGAAGCTGCTGCAGGATGAGAAGATGGCAGCGCGGCTGCTCGCACCACCAGGCCCTGATAGTTTCAAGCCTTTCACCCCTGAGTCGCTGGCAAACATCGAGAGGCGCATTGCTGAAAGCAAGCTCAAGAAACCGCCAAAGGCTGATGGCAGTCATCGGGAGGACGATGAGGACAGCAAGCCCAAGCCAAACAGTGACCTGGAAGCAGGGAAGAGTTTGCCTTTCATCTACGGGGACATCCCCCAAGGCCTGGTTGCAGTTCCCCTGGAGGACTTTGACCCATACTATTTGACACAGAAAGTGAGTTGGAGGAGGAGGAGCAGCAGCTGCAGATAACCAGTTTCCTAAGAGGCTTGGGGGAGATGGGAGAGAAAGCACTGTCTCTTTGCCAGAGTTTGGATAAGTAGTTAACCTTTTGTTGCAGTTCTGGTTTACGGGGATTATTTTCATTTTAATTGCTAATGAGGGTCGTTGTGGGTCTTGGCAATTGTCAACTCTATTAATAAGACTTCTGTTTGTGGCTCCAGGCCAGATCAGAAAAAGAGGATGTAAATGAAATAGGATTGTTTGATAGAGTCTAAAAATGATGGGATAGCAAAAGGTGGTACAGCCTTCAAGAATCTCTCTAAAACACACGTTCAAAAATCTATCTTTAAATATGAAGATGATGTTACTATTGTGACATGAGCAGAGCCTTTTGATAATATGGTAGAGATGACGGATTTGTTCTCGTCTGTCCCCCTTTGTGACACTCGATCTTAGTTATTGGGGATAGGAATAGAATAGAGTACAAAACTGGGCCAATAAGAGAGACTCCAAGTCATTGGCCTTGTTACATAGTTATCTGGATTGATTCTTGCAACGCTGATTCTTGCAATAGAGTCAGTTCTGTTATTCCTGCAAGTAGGGAGCACAGGTAAAAGAAATATTAATCTTCATTTGGCCAAGGGTTTAAACTTCCTGAACAAATATTTGAACAAATCTGGGTTTCTTTCTCATGATTATCTTCTGAAACAAGGCAACAAATGGAGAAACAAAGCCCCCTGGAAGATCCACCAGCTACTAGTTAGCCATTGAATCCAGAGGACTGACATCAGACACAGTTTTGAGGGACCCCTCATTGACAGATGTCATTTAAAGAATTAGATTGATAAGTTTTTCCAGATGAGGGGGAAATGGCTTTGTGTAATTATATATTTACAAATACAAAGCTTAACTCAACTGCTTTTGTTAAAAAAACTTCCTTTAACTAAATTGCCTTCCATTCTTTCAGTTTTGTAAGAAATTTCATCTTCTTTGGCTTAATAATGGAACAGAAGTAAGACCAGGCCAATAGATCTCTTAACTTGGCTCTAGTTGTGGAGGCATTTTTAGTTCAGGATGACAAAAGCAATTAAGACATTCTATACACAAAATGGTCCTTTATCCATGTACTTCTGTTGCAGCATAGGATAGCTACATAATGGGAAAAAGTAGAACCTGTAGTCTTTATCTTTCACTGTGGAATCTAGAAAGTCAAAGGAACAAAACATGATATGATATAAAGAACAGTAGATCGGAAATAAGAAATCCTGACTCTATCATAACTCACCATATTTATTATTTACATTTTTCTTTTTTAGCAAATATATTGCCCAAGCTACCACAAATAATTTATAGGGAAATAAATAAAGGAAAAAAACCTTCTCAAAACTAATTCATGACTTTTAGCAAGTCACTTCATCTCTCTGGGCCTAAAGTATTTTTTTTTTTTACTCAAATGCAAATTAAATTTCATTTTATTAAGCCTGACTTAAGATATGAAAAATACATAGAGGTATTAGTTGTCAGAGCCCACTTTTCCTTTATATACCTTTCCCCCTGGTTCCTGCCCTATAGACAGCTTCTTTCCATTCCCAGTGCATCAGATTCCAGGGGCCTGGCTTGGGAGTAAGGACTCATCAAAGAGAGCAGGCTTCTGGCCCTGATGGGTGTTGTTCCTTGGATAGGCCAAATTGTTGTTGATGGAGTCCATTAGGAGACTGGCTCTTCATGTTGGAAACTCCGACTTTAGCCTTTGGCCTCACCACAAGGGTAAATTGTTCCTGAAATGGGTAACTTTAATTGTATTTGGGTTTGTAATCTTTTAAAACATTTTTAATATACCACCATGCAGAAAAGTTCATAAAACATAAATGATTATAGACTAACACCATGTCAAGAAAGAACATTGCTAGCATTTCAGAAATATTAATTATACTTTCAAATGAAGAATTCTTCAGTTGATTAAAAATAATATGCTTGCTCAAGTTTACTTGCAGATCTTCACTGGCATTACTAATACTTCTGTAGGGGTGGAAAAACTCCACTACCATCCTCTTAGGGTCCAGGCTGGGTCTGGGAATTAAATTGACATAGCACAGATTAACAGGAGAAAAGCATAAGACAAGTTAACATGGCATGGGAGCCCTTATAAAGAAATGAAGATCCAAAGAAGCAGCAGTTATAGTCAGTGACTTATATACTGAATCGGACAAAAAATAGTAAGTTGTGAAGAAGCAACTAAATTACTTGAGGAGGCTTAAAAAATCAGAAATATTCTAACAAGGTATTAGAATACAGTATTCTCTCAGTCTCACCTTTTCATCCTTGAAAGATAAAGATGTTACCTTTCCCCAGCCTGAGCAAGAGCGAGACCCTGTCTCTACTAAAAATAGAAAGAAATTAATCAAACAACTAAAAATATATAGAAAAAATTAGCTGGGCATGGTGGCGCATGCCTGTAGTCCCAGCTACTCGGGAGGCTGAGGCAGGAGGATCGCTTGAGCCCAGGAGTTTGAGGTTGCTGTGAGCTAGGCTGACGCCGCGGCACTCTAGCCCGGGCAACACAGACTCTGTCTCAAAAAAAAAAAAAAAAAAAAAAGATATTACCTTTCCTTCTAATACAGAGTGTGTGTTTCACATGGGAATTTCATCTTCTGCTCTTAAGAAACAGCAAGAAGATCGGAATGATCTTTTTGTACCTGCTGTTTTTCAAATGTCTTAACTTAAATAGTCCATATGCCAGAATAGTATATTTTAACCCTTTGACTTCTTATTAGTTAGGCCTTTTACTGGGCTAAATTAGCAAGGCCTCTCCTTCAAGAAAGCACACTGGGAATTAACCCACAAATCAAAAAATTTTAAGGGTAGAAATGACTTTAAGAGGACATTCCTTTCTGTTTGTTTTTCAAGGGCTGCCTTAAATAATTCCTGGCAAAATAGAATCTCTTTTCTTTGTTAAATGGTACAAGTAGAATCCTTTATCTTCTCCTCATAGGTCTTGTTTTCTAACTGATTAATCATCTTTATGACTATCATAGAAACTTGTTTCTCATTTCCTTCCCTCTTTCTTTTTTGGGGTAAGAGAACTAGTTTTCTGTTAGTAAAGTTCTGGTTTCATCCCGTTGTGGATTTTACACTCCCAAGGGACATAGGGCCCTAAAATTACGCATCGTATTTTCAAGATACTGTTGTTTATTCCAGCTGGTGCTAGTTTGGCTTTCATAAGCTTCTGAAGTCCTTGTTGGGTTTCACACCGATCTTTCCAGCCTGTCCCTGCAGACAACCTGGATCATCCTCTCTGAATTGCCTCAGACCTCTTAATGCTACAACTTTACATTTTCTTTGCCTCTTGGTATTTGTTTTAATGTCTCCTTTCTTTGGCTTTCTTGTTTTTCAACTGTTTGTTACAAACAATTGAATTTAGGGAACATTTAAAATTTTTATTTATTTAATTTATAAAATAGGTAATATATTTTCATGATTAAAAATTCAAAAATATTTGGCAAAAAGTTTCCCTTTTATATCTGCCCACTTCCTGTCTCCTGCACAGGTAACCACTGATAGTAGTATCTTCCAGAGTTTATGTATATGCAAGCAAACAAAAATGTGTTTTAAGGAACTTGAGCTCCTCTAAAAACCTTTATTCTTGGTTTTCTTCCTACTGTTTTCTTAAACCTATTGAAGTCTTAATTTTGTTATTTATTTTTCTTCTTTTATACTATGGAATCTTAAGTTTTATCAATGTCAATTCTCAATTCATTTCTCTTCCTCCTCTACTTTTTAGGTGATTTTTAGTGAAAAATTAAGGACTTTTTCTGTACTGCTGGAAGTGTTTCTTTATCTTCACTACAAAAATTACTCTCCAGTACTTAATTTTAAATTAATTTTGTTGAATTTTAAATGGCCATATACAATTACTTAAGTAGGCAGCAAGCAAATCTGTGGATTAAGATGAAAGAAGGCCTTCAGAGTTGACTTCTATCCCCTTTCCCATTTCTTAGAATTGCTAAATGAAATATGTATACCTTTGTTTAATGGGTATACCCTCTTATAAGAAAGTCCTGTAAACAGAAATCCAGATTGCAGGATTGATTGATGTGTCTTTAAATAGGGCACATTCATATTGCATTAAAAAATTATATATGGCTTCCCAAAGTTCAATTTACCTTCAGCTTTTCATATGTACCTTTTCCTGAAAAGTGGAATCCACTTAGGATCATAGAAAATTATAATTTGGCAGCATCAGACATCATCTAGTTCAGCCTCTTTGTTTTATAAATTTTATGAGGTGAAGTACATACTTTGTCAAAAGTCAACACCATTGGTGATAGAACCAAGACCAGAACTCTTGTCTCCTAATTCTATATTCATTACAACATATTTCTAGTTCCTCTTTTCTCAGTTTTCATCAATTAATCTTCAGCCTCAGTTGGCTCAGTTCTTCTGTAACTGGGCAGCATGCAACATATGGAAAGAAAAATAAGTTCCTTTTTCATTTACATCCCTAATAATCCCTGTGGTTTACAGGACAGGTCCTAAAAAAGTATAGTGCTTTTGGGGGAAGGATGGTATTCATGTTAGCCCCAGTATTGTATCTTCTCCAGTGAAGGAGCTTCAAGTCATCAAGTAGCCCTAGACAGGCTATCTCAGGTACTTGGGCTCATTGTCTGTGTGCTGCAGTTGTTCAAATGGACATGTGATCTTCAGGCAATTTACTTAACCTCTCCACCTATTGTTACTTCTTAAAAGAAGATTACCTCCCACCTGCCACAATCCATCCCCAAGCAACAGCAGAATGGTATACAGTCATGCATCACTTAATAACAGGATTCATTCTGAGAAATGTGTTGTCAGGCCATTTTGTTCTTGTATGAGAACATCATAGAGCACACTTACACAAACCTAGATGGTATAGACTACTACACAACTAGGTTGTATGGTATAGCCTATTGCTCCTAGGCTGAAAACCTGTACAGCATGTTACTGTACTGAGTGCTGTAGGCAATTGTAATGCTATGTATTTGGTATCTAAATATATCTAAGCATGGAAAAGGTAGTGCATTGCGTCACAGCTATGACATTACAATGGCTTACAAAATCACTAAGTGATCGGAATTTTTCAGCCCCATTATAATCTTATGGGACTACTGTCAAATATGCAGTCCATCTTTGACCAAAACATCATTATGCGGGGCATGACTGCAGTGGAAAAAGCACCTCACTGGGAATATAAAACCTTGATTTTAGTTCCAGCTTTGCCTCTTGTTGTCCCTTGGCCAAATTACTTCAATTTCCTTTTCTATAATATTTGCAAAATAGAGTTGGACCTGTATCTATAATATATCTTTCTATTGTATTTCACGCTTTTGCCTATCACATATTGTGTTTTAGCTGTCACAGACTACTTTGTTTCCTTAGTGTCACACCCCTCCCCTTCTGATCTCCATCCCCTCTTGACCTTTTGATATTCTACCCATTTGTCTAGGCCCAGCCCAGAGGCCTCTTTTGCCTTGTAGCCTGATTTGATTCTCTATACCAGAACTGATTCCTTCTCCTGAATTTTTATAATACACTAAGAACTTCAGTCCCACCTAGGATAAGAAGTTGGTTTCAGGTTTTACTCAGGTTAGGTGTGAGAGGGCACCTCTGTTCCCAACAATGTTTATTTTCTCCTTACCTCACTAATATTAGTGCCATCAGCTTCCTCAAATGAAGAACTTTTAAGTGATACACACGCGTACACACACACACACACACACACACTCTCTCTCTCTCTCTCTCTCTCTCTCTCTCTCTCGTGAGCTCCTGGCAGAAAATCCTTGCCAAGTCTATTCTGACACACTTTCAATAGGTATACAAGACAGAGATAGTCTGTTAAAGGAAGATTTGTGTTCATTAGGTGTGATTACTAATTAGTTGTTGCCTGCTTTTGCACAATAAACCTAGATGCTGCTTTCTGTTTTAAATAAAAACTATGTATTTTAATACTTTGGTTTATTTTGTTAAAAAATTTTTTCCCAACAATATAAGAAAACAAAATGGTGTTTCAGTTAATTTTTTTACCAAATCAAATTGAGACAAATGCTTGTGAGCCGTTGGCAGAGGTGGGGGATGGATTACTGATGGGGATGTATGGGTTCTTACTCATGCTCCAAGTATGGTTACCTAGAGGGAAAGGGATTTAATTAAGCATTCCTAAATCAGATTCCTCTGTTACAGCCCTAGCAATAGATCAAGAGTTGGGAAATCTTTTTTCCGATCCCATCCCCATCTAATTCCAGGTGATCTCAGGCATGCCACTTCACCATTCAGGGTTTCAATTTCCCCAATCTAGAAAACTTAAATTACGCTAATAGCTAATATCATACCTATTTTACAGGGTTGTTGAAAGACCATTTCTTGACTATGTAAAATAAAACAGCCTATTGCCCCAACCCTACTTCATTTTTCTCTGTAGCACTTAACACCTGACATATAATATACTTATTTGTTTATTATTCATCTTCTTGTATCATCATCAGCTGAAGCAGTGCCTGCCCTATAGGAAGCACTCAATCAATATCTGTTGAATGAATTAATTAATCTTATGAGATAATGCATGTGAAAACATTGCTTTTCTAAGTGCTGTGGACGTGAAAGGTGACATTATGATTTTTTTCCCAATGAAAAATTTTTCTGTCTTCCAAAATGAACTAAACTCTAGGGGAAAAAAGACTGATTACCAATATTTCTGCCTTTTCCAAAGAATTGGTTTCATTTAAGAGCTGAGGAGGTAGATCAGGAAATAGGTTTTCTGGTATTTTAGAGATATTTTCAGAGGGCTGGGTAACTGTTAAGTGCCACCAGTCTTGTCATTCATCTTGTGAAACCTTAGAATTGGAAAGGTCTTTATAAAAGGTCATTAGGTAACAGCCTCACAGCCTCTACCTGCTGCTTGAATCTTTTCGTAATTTATTGATCACAAGTGAGTATCATACAAAAGATGTTATTTCCTTAATATTCTAAGTCCTTCAGTCATGTCCATTGTTACTAAATGTTTTGATTTTTCTCGGCTGTGTCAATTGTGTTGCCTTCCCTCTATGAACTGACTTTAAGGGAAATGAGAGGAACTGGTATAGAATATGTACCAGTTTGGGTCACCTCATATAAAATGTGATTACTTTATTCAACAGTTATTTCTTGAGTACTTCCTGTATGTGAGGCATACTGTTCTCTTGCAGGAAACAAAGATTAATAAAGTCCATTCTTTATTAAGCATATAGTATGATATCACTTTTGACAAGAGGGCCCCAGGATAATTTCATAATAAGAGTAGTATTTGAATTAGGCATTGGATTTTATTTTATCTTTTAAAATTTTTTATAACAGCCCCTAGACTTTAGAGCCTCGTATTTTAGAAAGGAGGGACAGCCTCACATTCTAGGCAGAAAGTACGCATGAACAGAGGCTCAGAGAGAAGGGCGTAGGACATGAAAGAAAAAGCTAGCTCCATCTAGTTTGCTCGGAATGTGGAGAAGTAGCCAAGGAGCAGAGGGAGGTGTGGCTGGGAGCAGGGAGCTGGAGCAGGGGGTGCTCAGACTGCTAGAAGTTTGGTCTTTACTTGGTAAGCAACAGAGAAGTACTGAAGATTTTCGAATGGGAATAAGGATATGGGATTTTGGCTGTGCCTTAGGGAGATGAATGTGGCAGCCATATGTAGGATAGACCAGAGGGAAAGAGAACTGAAACAGAGAGACCAGCTGTGAAGTAATGATGATCTGAATTGTAGTGGTGGGAGTGGGAATTAAGGGGAATGGATGAATTCAAGAGTTATTATAGAGATGAACTGATTGGATTTTGTGATTGATTATGGAGGGCTAAGGATGGAATTGAGCTTGTAATCATTTGTTTGATTGTTACTAAGTGTTTTCTGTATGCCCAGGCTCTGTTCCATGCCCTTGGGAACAAAGTAGAAAAGGCTTATATGCTCTTGGAACTTAGGTTTTGTTGGGGAGACAGATAATAAACACATAAAATCATTACAGATAATGATACGTGCATTAATGGAGATAATATGGTACAGCTATTAATAGTTTAGAGGTTTGTGATGCTCTAACTTAGTATAGAGACCAAACTTGGAGAATCTAGAAGAATCAAAAGTTACATGGTCTCTCAGATATTCACTATCTTAAATAGATCTTTAGCAAGTACTAAATTATAATCTTTAAAAGGACCCATAATGCAGATATTCTCAGTTGTTTAAAAACCAGCGTTGACACTCTGTTGAGAGAGTTGGCCAGTGTTGAATTTTTACATAGGCAGGAGTCCAATATATTTTAGCATTAGTGTGAGCTATAGGGGTGCCTAAAGATAAACTCAGCATTTTCTCCAGAAAGAACCTCAGGTCTTCTTAAGTTGTTATACAAGTACTAGGTTGTGATTCCAAAGTGTTGAGCCACGTAGTGTGTAAGAGACAGCTTTTACCTGAATTCTAGGATGTGTGTTACTAGCTAATCACCTCAGCCATAAAATTCCACTGATCGGTAATTGTAGGAACTAGTCTCTGTTGTTTTCCCCAGAGTGTGAGTTGTGAAATCTTCTTATCCTAATAAAAATTGACCTGTTGAATGGGGGTTAATAATGACCATTTAAACTTTAGAGAATGTCTCAAGATTACAATGATGTTGATCATCATCTGAGAATAATTAAACATTTTAAGTCCTTAAGGAGAGTAAGAGTGTGTCATCATTAAACAGAGGACTATTTCTCTTACTATTTCAAAATTCACAAACAAATTGTCAGTAGTTCTTTACATATAACCCTGTTTGACACAATTTAAGATTGGAATTGTCCCAC
>CAUYSK010057560.1:0-10571 GCA_963575035.1 Avahi laniger
TTAATTTCTTTCTATTTTTTGGTAGAGATGGGGTCTCGCTCTTGCTCAGGCTGGTCTCGAACTCCTGAGCTCAGAACGATCCGCCCACCTCGGCCTCCCAGAGTGCTAGGATTACAGGCGTGAGCCACCGCGCCCGGCAGACATACAATTTTTAAAAAAAATTTTTGAGAATATTATGGGGGTACAAACACTTTAGTTACATAAATTGCCTCCACACCGCCTGAGTCGTGCCTGCAAGTGTGCCTGTCCCCCTGACAGTGTGTCCCGGCATCTGTTAGGTGTGAATTTACCCATCCCCTTCTCCCCCCTTCCACCTGCCTGACACCCTATGAATGTTACTTCCCATATGTGCACGTAAGTATTGATCTATTAGTACCAATTTAATGGTGCGTACATGTGGCGTTTGTTTTTCCATTCTTGTGTTACTTCACTTAGAAGAATGGGCTCCAGCTTCATCCAGGATAATACAGTAGGTAGTTCACCATTTCTTTTTATGGCTGAGTTGTACTCCATGGTATACATATACCACACTTTATTAATCACTCGTGTATTGATGGGCACTTGGGTTATTATCACATCTTTGCAATTGTGAATTGTGCTGCTATAAACATTCGAGTGTATGTGTCTTTCACATACAATTCTTGGTTGACAATATTTTTCTTTTAACACTTTAAGTATGTCATCCCACTGTCTTCTGTCATTCATGGAGTCTAATGAGAAGTCAGCTTTTAGTCTTATTTAGGATTTTTTTAATATGAGTTTAGTTGATTTTTGTTTGGTTAGTTGGGTTTTTTTGTTTGTGTTTTTTTGTGGGGTTTTTTGCTGCTTTTAATATTCTGTACATATCTTTGGGGCTTTTGACAGTTTAACTCTTTTACATGTACAGATTTGAATTGGTTTTAGTTCTTACTGGGAGTTCATCACGCTTTTTATATGAGTAGATTAATATTTTAATTAAATTTGAGAAGTTTCAATAGTAATTTCTTTGGATATGCTTCCTACTCCTTTCTTTCTCTCCACTTTTGAGTCCCATTATGCGTCTGTTGGTATGTTTTCTGAGTCCCTTCATTATTCTTCATTCCTCTATTTCTCAGACTGGATCATCTTGATCAACTTATATTTAAGATCACTGATTCTTTAAATCAGTTCAAATCTGCTGTTTAGCTAACTCCAGTGATTTTTAAATTTTAATTATTGTGCTTTTCAACTCCATAATTTGAACATGGTTGTTTATTTTAATTTTTGTCTTTCTTGATAATTCTTTTTTTAGAGAGACATTTTTTCTTATATTTTCCTTCAATTCTTCAGCCATGATTTCGTTCAGTTCTCTGAACATATTTAGAATAGATTAACATCCTTCTTTAGTTAGTTCAATGTTTGTGCTTCCTTAGGGACAGTTTCTATTGACTGCTTTTTTTTTTTAATGTGTATATAGAACATACTTTATTTCTTTGCATGCCTTGTAAGTTTTTTTTTGAAAACTGGACCTTTTAAATAATACAGCGTGCCAACTCTGGAAATCAGATTCCCCTTCCTTCCCACAGGTTTTGTTGTCGTTGCTGTTTGTTGTTGTCTTTGCTGATTGTTTAGGGGTTTTCCTGGAATAATTATGTAAAATCTGTATTCTTTTTCAGGTATGACTACTGAAGCCTCTGCTTGGTTAGCTTAGTCATCAATTAATGATTTCACAAGAGACTTCTTTAAATACCTTGAGCCAATAAGTCTGCCAGTCTTTGTCAAAGAGCTCTGTGTGTTCGGGCATGCCTTCAGTGACCTGACATTTTATAACTCTGCCTTAGCTTTTACTTCTTGCTTGTGCAGGGCGTCAGGGTCAGCCAGAGATGTTAGAGTAGAGCCTTCTTGGGTCCATGTTGTGCATGTGCACAGCCTTACATATGCACATTGTTTTTAGATTCCCAGAAATATTTTGTAGCTTTTCAAATTCTCCTGAGGATCCCTAATTCTCATTTTTCCTTTTAAGTTTTTTTGGTCAGCATCTTGTTTGCCCCACTTGATATTGCTACCTCAAGCAACTGTGATGTTATGTCATTGCTGCTGATTTTTTTTTTTTTTTTTTTGACAAATACCCTTAATGTAAGTCCTCAGAATGGAGCTTTTCCAGGGAACTTCAAGAAAGCTTAAAAGTAATAGTTATTTGCGGATGTGGCTTTTGGGAATGCTCCAAACTCATTTTGTGACTTTCATTGGCTGCTAAAGTACTAGTTTTACAACTACGGAAGTTTCAAGGCTGTTGGTTATGACAGCTGCGATGGAATTAAGGAAAATACCACAAGTTAAAATGCTCAAAGCTCACTATTCCTTCTTTCTTTCTTTTTTTTCCAACCCCAGATAGTACTTCAGATTTTTTCTGAGATTCAGTCATTTGTCTTTAATAAATATTCCTTGAATTGTTCTGATCCCTCGATTAATTTTAAGAGTTCTAAAACAGTAGATTTGGCAATTTTGGCAGTATTTTCAGTGCTTTTATGGAGGAGCATATTTTCAGAGGCCTTTATTTGGCCATTCCAGAAGTGCAGTGATTCTATAACATTCTTATGGTTTTCTCCACCTCTTTGAGGAAGATTAAATAGTGAGGAAAATTCTTAAGTGATACAGATATCTGTAACATATCATTATAGAAATTAAAGCATGAATTATAAAAATTAGACTTCTCTTTTAATAATTTAATTTTATAATAGTATAATGAGTGCAACTGATAGTTTTTCATTAATTAATTAGATTAACATATTAAGTACCATGTGAATTGCATTTAACTCACACTAGTTTTGAGCCCAGAGCCTCATAAAGCATACATAACTCACATCTCTTCACCTTGGGAGCTGTGAGAACTGTTTTTCAAGTTGCGTATAACTCATGCACAGAAAACAATAAAAAATAACAATTTTTCATTAAATTAGAAAGGATCGTTTTGTTTTCAAATTTTTATTCTATTTTCGTAATAAAACACTGTGGCCCCAGGGAAAAAATTTTTTTTTCTAGTGTGACCATCAATGTGTTAATGAATTCATTTATTCCAGTTTTTAAAAATATCTTTGGGAAAATGTGCTCCTAATAATTTAGTTTGTGGACAGCCGGATACAAAGGTAAAAGTGACCTTTTTACTTAATAAAATCATTAAAGCTGAGTCAACAACAAATTGCATAAATATTTCTTATTGATAAAATAGTTTCATAATTGTTCAACACTGCTGACTTGATTAGATGGAAATACTAACGTGTATCTTCCACAAATATGAAATGAATCAAAAGTCTTAATCGTTTTCCTTGAAATGTGCACTCAATTCTGTTGAATATACTTTTTACAATTTCTTTTGCAGGTTATAAATCTTCTTATTCTGTATTGATTGAAAAATTGAGTCAGTAGACATTTCTATATTTAGGTTTAGTAGCTTAAGAGTGATATATTTTGTATGTTTGGCTTAAAACAATACAAATTTAGTACCTTACTGTTCTAGAAGTCAGAAGTCTGAAATGAGTTTTACTATGCTAACATCAAAGGGTTGGCAGGTTCACGTTTCTTCTGGTGTTGCCTTTCCCAGCTTCTGGAGGCCACTTGAATTCCTTGGTGCAAGACCTCTTCCTCCATCTTCAAACCCAGCAACTTAGCATCTTCAGATCTCTTTCTCTTACTTTTTCCATCATCTTGTCTCCTTCTCTGACTCTCCTGCCTGCCTCTTTCACTTATGAGGACTCTTGTAATTATATTGGGCCCATGTTGGTGGTCCAAGATAACCACCCCATGTCAACACATTTAATTTTTGTGCATGTGTATGTGTGAACATTTTTAAAGTTTTTATTTTAATTAAAAAAAGTTTAATAACCAGTGCTTAATATGTGCCAAGCACTATTCCAGGTATTTTATAAATATTAACTCAATTAATTCCTCATAACAACTCAACACCATTTACAGTTTACTGATGAGAAAACTGAGGCACAAAGAAGTCAAATGACTTGCCCAAGTCATCTAGCTCAGCAAATGGTGAAGCTGAGCATTTTTTTTTTTTACTTCAGGATATTATGGGGGTACAAACATTTTGGTTACATGTTATGACTGTACCACACAAAAACCATGATTTGAGGTGTGCCCTTCCCCCCTACAATGCTCACCGTGTCCATTAATTGTGAGTTTACCCACCCTCAAACCCCCAAAGAATATTACTACTGTGTGAGCACTTACATTTAATTTAATCATATCCACAAAGTCCCTTTTGCAATTTACTAAGGTAGTGTATTCATAGGTTAACAATTAGGACATGGACGTCTTTGGGTACCATTATTCTGCTTACCACAATAATAGAAAACAAAGGTTTTCTAAGTAAACTTTTAAAAAATAATTATACAGAAAAGTGCCGGCATCATTTGTGTACAACTTGATTAATTTTCGCAAATATACGTGTATACCTAGAAGAAAAACATCCCCCAATAGGTTCTTTGTGCCCCCCATAGGGTTTACCACATCTAGTCGTGTAACAGCAAAGATTAGTTATACCTCTTTTTCTGAACTTTTTCCTCTTTTTTTGAACTTTATATAAATGGGATTCATGTTGTGTGTTCTCTTTGTGTCTGGCTTTGTTCACACAGGAGGTTTGTGAGATTCATTTATGTTACTATGGATAGTAATGGTTTGTACATTGTTCTTGCAATTTAGGAATAGATCACAATTTCTAATCCCACTCTTGTTGGATATTTGGGTTGTATCACATATTTGGCTAATATGAAGAATGCTGCTGTGAACATTCTAGCACATGTCTTTAGATGCCCCTATGCATTTATTTTTAGTGGAATTGGTGGGTTACAGGAGAGACGTGATCAGTTTTAGTACATATTGACACATGGTTTTTTATGTGATTGCACCATTTTACAATCCCATTGACAATGTGTGATTATTCCAGTTGCTTCACATCCTCGTCAACACTTGGTATTATTAGTGTCTCATTTTGGCCATTCTGGTAGGGTATGGTGGTATTTTCTTGTGGTGTTCATTTGTGTTTCCTTTATGACTAATGAATTTGAGCACCTTTTCATGTATACAATATTTCAAACATAAAAACATACCTTCCATTGTTTGGGTGCCACGTATGGGAATGCTAAATACCCAGTTTTGGTACTGTTTATTTCTAGATACAGAAGGAGAGGGCAACTTGTTGAGGCAGGGTTCACAGAGGGCCTTAACTTACAGTATTGTCATTGCTAAATTATAAGTAGATATAGGAATATTTAAAATATTTTAATTCTTTTAAAAGGGATTTTATCATGCTAAAATATAAAATATCCCATCTTAGCTGTTTTTGAGTGTGCATTTCAGTAGCATTAAGTACATTTACATTGCTGTGTAACCATCACTACCATTACAAAATTTGAGAGGTCAGTTTATGTGCTTAAAACATTTCAGCATCCCACAGTTTTCTTAAACATTATCAGAGAAGAAAATTTTCTTACATATCTATAATACAAGTTCACATACAGAAAATGTAAAAATTAGACTTCGAATATCTACCTAGGGGAGAATCTTTCTTGTCAAATTGTTAAAAGTTTATAATTTTAATGGACTTTCTATCTGAAGTTATATTAATTCTAATTTTCAAAGTAATAAATCATATTAATTCAGTTACTACTTGTGTGTTTCTATCTGTATTATTCTGTTTTGAATCATTTTGTGTGTAAGTGATAATAATTAAAATACATGATTTTTGTTGCCTTTATCTTAAATATTTGATGAAATAGTAGGAATGTTTTTCAGAGCCATCTGTTTAAATGTTCAGTATGTTTACCTATACTTTTGTTTTCATCTTCAGATTATGACTGTACCAAATGACCCTTACACTTTTCTGTCTTGTGGTGAAGATGGAACAGTTAGGTGGTTTGATACACGCATCAAAACTAGCTGCACAAAAGAAGATTGCAAAGATGTAAGAATCCAATTTTTGTACAAGTGAGAAAAAATTAAGGTTATAATTAAAATTGGGCAGTTAATTATCTTGGTGAAAAGATTATGGGTGAATTTTAAATTTTTTTGTTTTTTGTAAAAATTTTCAATAAGCATATATTTTATAATCACAATTTTAAAAATTAAAATGTTAATATTGAAGTTGAGCTCATATTTTAATTGTACATTTAAAATATATTTATGAAAATTTGTGTAACTGTTCAGTATACACTCTGTAGTATTATAAAAACCTGAGAAATTTATCAATATATCTCATTTACTTACAGAAACAGTTTTGATTAACCCAATAGCAATAATGAAAGCTTGTGGTAGTTTAATGTCTTTTTTCCCCCTCTGTCTTTTAAACCAAAAATTATATGCTATCTTTTTTTTTAAGGAAATAGTAAGATACCATTCTATAACATATTCATTCAAATTTAGCTCATTTCTGTAAATGTGTATCTTTAATATCAGTTTTTTACTTTTTAATGCTATTTTAAACTTATAAAAGACCTGAGAAATCATTTGGTCTTTTGACCCCAGACATCTAATTCTAAGTGTTTTTCTCTGTCCTACATTATTGAGAGCACAGTAGCTTTTTCTTGGATCATTTTGAAATAGTAAATGAAATAAAAAGGTATTGTTTAATATATTTTTACTGAAAATTAGAAAAAAAAATCACTGGTAATCAGGTTAGATGCTTGCTAACCAAACTAGTTATTGTAGTTAACATGCTTTAGGGATAAAAAGATTATTTGATATACTTGAAACAGAAGAAAAAGAAAAAAAAAAGGAAAAATTGAAAAAATTTTAAACATACCATTTTAACCAGTTTTTATTATGTATGTGTATATATACACATACATAAATAGGAAAGCACTGAACTGAAGGCAGAAATAAGTTTAAATATTAGGTTATTAGGAGCATTTCATATACCTGTTTCTTAGTAAGTGGTGAGTACTAAAATTTGTTATTCCAAATTCCTTTTTATTTTTTTATTTTTTTATTTCAGCATATTATGGGGGTCCAGATGTTTAGGTTACGTATGTTGCCCTTGCCCCCCCCCCCCAAGTCCGAGTTTCAAGTGTGTCCATCCCTCGGATGGTGCGTATTGCACTCTTTGTGTATGCATATACCCGTCCTCTTACAAATTCTTTTAAACTGTATTTTAGTGTATAGTAGGATTTTGTTGTGGTTTTCTAAACAAAAATCCCATGAAAATAAGAAAGCAAGTCTGATGAGAAGTCAGATTACTCTCTTTAATAAAATTTTTCCCTTATATATAAAAGTGACTAGAGGCAGAGAATATAAAGAGAAACTGGTAACTGGAGTAATTCTTAACTACTAAAAACTTAGAATTATGAAAGGCATTTAGTAAATGAATTGTCTGTCATGTTGTAAGGTAAACAATTAAATAAAGCGTAAGGTAAAGGAATTTAAAAACATGGCTATACTAAGAAGAGTGAGAAGCCAGAGTCATTTAGACAGAACAGGTGTGAAATCAACAGAGTGCCTTAAAGATTTATGTATGAAGTAACAGCTCTTACATTCTCTAATGCTTCTGTCTTTTGCAGGATTTGTATGTATGTGTGTATTTTATTTTGCGGACTGATAAGGAGAAAGATTTTACAAGTTAAGAAAAGTGTAAAATTTTTAAATTAGTTAATATTTTTGTTGTATTTTAATAACAATGATTATAATTAAAATATTATGAATACCATAAAATAATCATCAATGCTTATTATAGACAAAAGTAGATTATAAATCCATCTTTACTGTCAAATGGAGCAATAATAGCAGCCATTTTTAGTGGTATTAATGACTTAGTGATAAATTACATAGGTAATGTATGAATTTTTTACATTTCTAAAGAAGATTTTCATTATTCATGAATATGGCAATATTTAGCAGGCGTTTCTGAGTAATAATTCAAATTGTATTATAACATTATCATATGAAATGTAGCTTGTTTTGAAAAGGGTTTTAGTTTTAATTGCGGTAATACAAACAAGTAGTTTGTTGAATTATTACTAGCTGTTTCTAGCTACTGCTGATCTAGCGTAATTTCTCAGTGTTTTAGTCTTATATTTGGATGTAAATTTTAAATCTCTAAGTTTAGTGTTTCCACGTAATACTTTGATTGGTTTGTAAGGAAAGGATACAATATTGTAGTAGAAATCAATTAATTTTGGAGCCATATAGCAAACAAAAAAGAAAAAGTATTTTTCTTAGAGTGATAAATTGCTAAGGATGAGTATTGACTGAGTATATTTATTTTGGTTTCACATAGGCTGAATGTGTTAGAAACAATTTCTAGTAGAAAGTGGAAAACTAAACTAAAAGAAAACCATACTGTTGTTTTTCCCCTCATTGTTATGCTGACTGAATTAGGATTTCTGGTTATTTTCTTCTAATTACTAAAGGGAAACAGTTTTAAATGTAGTGTTCTCTGTTGTATAGTTCTGTGTAACTGGTATTATGTTATCTTTTGTAGGATATTTTAATTAACTGTCGACGTGCTGCCACATCTGTAGCGATTTGTCCACCAATACCATATTATCTTGCTGTTGGTTGTTCTGATAGCTCAGTACGAATATATGATCGGCGAATGCTGGGCACAAGAGCTACAGGTAAGAAGATAATATTAAAGCAAACATAAGACTATCAATTCAAAGAGTCTTTATGACATGTTTTTAATTTTAAAATTTCTTTAGTTATAAAATTTCAGGAAATAGAATGTATATAAATAATGTAGATTATCATAAAAAATAGCATTTTGCCAAGTTTTTATGACTCAGTTGGGAAGATAATTTTGCAGTTTATCTTACCACTTTTAAAAGTTGTAACACGTGATATATTAGGACTGCCATAACAAATTACCATAAACTGGGGAGGTTAAAACAGCAAAGTTTCTTCCCTCACATTTCTGGAGGCTAGATGTTTAAAATCTAAGATGTCTAAGAGTTGTTTTCTACTATAGGCTCCATGCCTTTCTCCTCCTTTCTGGAGGTTGCTGCCAATCCTTGGTAATCCCTTGGTTTGTAGATGTATCACTCCAATCTCTGCCTCCATCTTTACATGCCATTCTCCCCTCTGTGAATTTGTGTCCACATTTTCCTTTTCTTAGGACACCAGTCATACTGCATTTAAGACCCACCCTAATCCAGTATGACTTCATTGTAACTAATTACATCTGTAAAGTCACATTCTGAGGTACTGGATTGACCTGAATTTTGGTGGGAACTCTGCCATTTTTCAGTCAAGAGGATAATGGTAAACATGGTGGAGAGAAAAATTAGAATAGTGACTTGAGTATGTATTAAAGTATAGCATATACTTGTGCCTGCTTAGCTTAAAGTACTGTTAATAATGCTGCAATACTGAATTTGAATCTAATTTAAACCAGTTACTTACTTCTCTCTTCATTCACTGTGGGATCAAACCACTTCTAAAATAATCAGTTGAAAGTCAACTTCAGTTAGCATGTTCCCAGTAAAGAAAGGCCAGGATTACTTAGGCACACAGACACACATATATACACACCCAAACACAAATATTAAATATATAGTCATATATTCACATATGTGATATTGTTTTTAAAAGGGTAGACTTGGTCAGAAAACAATGATGTCAGTAAAAACGGACATAGATCATGGAAATGGGGATACCAGATGAGATCTTTCGTTTTTGAACTGTGATTGAGGAGTGCTGTCTATTTGGATATGTACATTTAGGGGAAACAGTAGTAATATGAAATTACAGGCTTAATGATTGTTTCTCAACAGATGGGACATAATTGACATTTTGAACAGGATAAACTTCATTGCGCAAGATTATACAGCTTTGTGGAATTCTTAGAATTTAGTATTCCTGGGCCCCCAGGGCACAAAGTGCCAATTATACTCCTCCCTAGCATATTGTATTATATTGAAAACTACCAGAGTTAATTAAAATAAGAATAGTATTCTTACTCTGTTGCTGTATAAGAGGGAAATTTCATGGCAATCAGAAATCTTTTAAAAAATAAAGTAAAAGATAAATCATCTTAAGGATATTATGATCTTTTATCCGATATGCTACTAAGTAATAGCTTTCCTATTGTAGAAATTAACTTAATTGGGGGGAAACTTCTAGAAGGTGATTTCTTGTGACTATAATCATAAATCATTTTAATTATCAAATAACTCATATTTCAAAAAACATATAATCTGAAATTCTAGACAGTCATGAATTTTTTTGTAGATACGTTGTCTTTATACTGTATTTTATTTATTTATTTTTTCAAGACAGAGTCTTGCTCTGTTGCCTGGGCTAGAGTGCCATGGCATCAGCTAGCTCAGAGCAACTGCAAACTCCTGGGCTCGAGCTATCATCCTGCCTCAGCCTCCTGAGTATCTGGGACTACAGGCATGCGCCACCATGCCTGGCTAATTTTTTCTATTTTTAGTTGCCCCACTGATTTTTTTTCTATTTTTAATACAGCGGGGGTCTCACTCTTGCTCAGGCTGGTTTCAAACTCCTGACCTCAAGCGATCCTCCAACCTTGGCCTCCCGGAGTGCTGGGATTATAGGCGTGAGCCACTACACCCTGCCTAAACTGTATTTTTGTTTTGTTATAAAATCTC
>CAUYSK010057562.1:0-33465 GCA_963575035.1 Avahi laniger
TTGTAAAATGCCCTTCAACCACTGTAAGTCACTATTGTAAATATCGCATTCATTTTTGGGTAATTCCAGAACATAGGTGTCCAAAGCAAATGAATGCTCCACATTTCAAGAAGGAATATTTTATCATGCAAGACTCTGTCACGCTCCTGCTTTCTGAGAACTTTTAACAAGTTCACCATTTGTCCTTTCTCTGACCAAAGTGCTCCCATTGGTGCAATCATGTCACACCTTGCGACACATCCTCCTTTGCATCGGCAGTGGCCACCATGGGCTTCTGCGTTAAAATGGTACACAGGATAAGAGATGTGGAGAAGCACTTCCCCGGGTCCTGCATAGTGTTAGCTATGAGAGTAACTGTTTGGGGTTAAGGGTTGCTTTGTGCCAGGGCTGCGTGCTGGATCCTGAGTGACATAATGCAGCACAGCGCTCATGTTAATTTTTTTTTTAAGAGATGGGTTCTTTCTATGTTGCCCAGGCTGGACTAAAACTCCTGGGCTCAAGTGATTTTTCCGCCTCAGCCTCTGGAGTAGCTGGGAGTACAGGTACTCACCACTGCATCTGGTTTTATAATATTTATATATTTTTTTCTGGGTCAGTGTATAGGCCCTGCAGGGCTTTTAACTAAACAGGACCCAGGTCAGGGGTCTCTCTTGCCTTGACCAGTGAAAGACTGGGGATGAGAATGAGGCCACAGAAAAATTCCTTTCCTCCTTCCCACTGAGGCACTATTCCGATGAGTAGTAGTTACATGTGGCCTGCCTGAAAGTGACCAGTCGTGTGTTTATTATGGCACATTGGAATCTGCCTGGCATCCCCTAATCTCAAGACCTCTGCTAGTCCTTCTACAGAGAATTCACTTACAATTTCCTTAGGGTGGGAAGGGCAGTCACATGGAAATATAGAGTTGGATCTTTCAAACAATCATTTTCTCTAGCAGTCTCTTCACTTCTACCTGCCAAGGTACCCGGTACCACCAATTTCTGACTCCCTGGTGGGTTCCGCAGTGCAAATTGGTTTGCTTTTCAATTTTTCCTACCGCAATCTTACAATTTTACATTTTCATATCTACTAACTGAGTTGTGACTCATCTTTTTGCTTTCCACCTTCCAACAGTTTGCTCCTATGGTCTCCTGTCCTGTTCTGTAAAGATATCCTTTGTGTCTATATTTATGATTTAAAAAATCTTTTTATTAGTTCCCAATTATTAGAGAGTACATGTGGTGTTTGTTTCTCCATTCATGAGATACTTCACTTAGGATAATGGTCTCCAGTTCTATCCAAGTTGCTGCAAAAGACATTATTTCTTTCTGTTTTATGACTGAGTAGTACTCCATGGTATATATTAATATATACCACATTTTCTTTATCCACTCATGAATTGATGGGCACTTAGGTTGAGTCCACATCTTTGCAATGATGAATTTTGCTGCAATAAACATTTGGGTGTAGGTGTCTTTTTGATAAGATGACTTCTTTTCCTTTGGGTAAATAACCGGTAGTGAGACTGCTGAGTTGAATGGTAAGTCTATATTTATTTCTTTGAGAAATCTCCACACTGTTTTCCATAGAGGTAGTATTAATTTGCAGTCCTACCAACAGTGTATAGCCATTCCTTTCTCTCTGAATCCACTCCAGCATCTATTGTTTTTTGACTTTTAAAAAATGTCTATGCTGGGCTGGGTACAGTGGCTCACACCTGTAATCCTAGCACTCTGGGAGGCTGAGGCAGGTGGATTTTTTGAGCTCAGGAGTTCGAAACCAGCTTGAGCAAGAGTGAGACCCATCTCTACTAAAAATAGAAAGAAATTAATCGGACACTAAAAATATATAGAAAAAATTAGCCAGGCATGATGGCACATGCCTGTAGTCCCAGCTATTCAGGAAGCTGAGGCAGGAGGATCGCTTAAGCCCAGGAGTGTGAGGTTGATGTGAGCTAGGCTGACGCCACGGCACTCACTCTAGCCAGGGCAACAGAATGAGACTATGTCTCAAAAAAAAAAAAAAAAAAATGTCTATTCTGACAGGAGTAAGGTGATATTTCATTGTTTTGAATTTGCATTTCCCTAATGATTAGTGATACTGAGCATTTGTTTCATATGTTTTTTGTCCATTTATCTGTCTTCTTTTGAAAAGCTTTTGTTCATGTTTTTTTGCCCACTTTTTAATTTTTTTTTTTGCTACTTGATTTGAACTCTTTGTAGATTCTGAATACTAGTCCTTTATCAGATGTATAGTTTGTGAATATTTTCTCACATTCTGCAGCTTGCAGAAGTTTTTTAATTTAATCAAGCTCCACTTATTTATTTTTGTTGTTGCTTTAATTGCCTTTGGGGCCTTAGTCATAAATTTTTTGCCTAGGCCAATGTCGCACACGTGGGCACAGAGAGAGGTAAAGGTCATTGGAAATCAAGAAGAGGGGAGAGGGAGGAGGCAAGGGGTAAAAACCTACCGATCAGGTACAATGAACACTACTTACGTGATGGGCACACTGATAGCCCTGCCTTAAGTGTTATAAAAGCTATCCATGTAACAGAAACATTTGCACCCCCCTAATATTTTGAAATAAAAAATCTCTTTATTATTTTCAGTGTAGTTTCAACAGATAGTGGAAATCGTTGTACATATTCACTCTGCCATCATTCATGACAGTACAGTTTATCATAGGTATAAATTAGGAAAATCTTACATGTCTGCAATAGGAGATGGATTAATTACTACTGTTTCCATACCCACTTATTCATTCAACAAATATTTCCTGAATCTCTGCTACATCTCTACTCTGTCAGGTGTTGTACTGTAAATGCACTGAAAACTTGTATGTCTTTTCTTCATTGTGTTGGGAGAATTATGTCCCCACAGAATGTGAATCTTTAAGTGGAAGAGTGACCTAACGGATAGAGCATAGTATTGGTGTCAGGAAGTCTAAGGCTTAAATCTCAGCACTGATATAATTTTAACATTGGAAAAAATGAGGCACTGATCTACATTGGAAAGGCTATATGCTTTGAAGTCAGAAGTACATGGGTTGAAATCTAGGCGCTCATGCTTACTAGTTTATGACCTTGAGCAAATTAACTACCCTGAGTGTCAGTTTTGTTATCTCTATAATAGAAGTGATTAAACTCATTTCAGAATTTTGCCATAAAAATGGACAGAAATTAAGTGTTTAACTTGCTTAGCACAGTCATGATACAAATAATATATATATGCCTGAGGGAAAACTATTAAAATATTAAAAGTGCTTGTCTTTGGAAGGTGAGGTTATGGATAAATTCTATTTTTAGTTATGTGACTTTGAACATGTTATTTTGCCTCTCACAGCCCAATTTCCTTTACTATACAAAATGAATGATAAATAATAATAATAGTAATAATAATGCTTTCATAGGATTGATGTGAGAATTTGATTCATAAGATTTTGAAAATAAGTCATTAGGATACCACTAGTTATGTATAAGTGCTCAATATATGCTGGTTATTATATTTTATTTTTATTTATTTTGCTCTAATTTATCATTTTTTAACAAGTAACCTATTTTGTTTTCCTAATCAGAAAAACAATAAACAATCAACTTTATTGTTTGCCATAGTTTGGATGTTTGTCCCCCCAAACCGCATGTTGAAATTTGATCCTCAATGCTGGAGGTGGGGCCTAGTGGGAGGTGGTTTGGGTTATGGGGCCAGAGCCTTCCTGAATGGCTTGATGCCATCTTTGGGGTAATGAATAAATTCTTGCTCTGTTTGTTTTCTGAAGAGCTGCTTGTTAAAAGAGCCTGGTACCTTCCCTGTCTCTTACTTCCTCTCTTGCCACGTGATCTCTGCACACATCAGCACCCCTTCACCTTCTGCCATGAGTGAAAGCAGACTCAGACCCTCATCAGAAGCTCAGTCTTGAACCTTGCAACCAGCAGAACAGTGAGCTAAATAAACTTATTTTATTTATAAATCCCCCAGCCTCAGGTATCCCTTCATAGCAACACTAAATGGACTAAGACGTTGTTTTCGGAAGAAAGTGTTCCTTTCAGAAGAAATAATTTGCATATTTCCAAAGGGAAGCCAAATTAGGAAGGTGAAAATGAAGAAGCGTATCAGTTGCCCCGATTCCATTACACCCTGATGATAGTCACTGAGCATAATTATATAGCCCCAACAGAGGCATCACGAGCGCTAGAGAACGAATAAAAAGATATGCAACAATCATGGTCATTTCCAACCCAGGCACTTGTCCCTGAATACATCCTTTTGATGTTCAAGGACAAGCACCATCCTGAAATGGAACATTTATGATTGTAATAATAAAGTAGTCTCTTCAACTTGGTGCTGTCATATTTTTTGTAATCAGTGGAAATTCAATTAATCCAGTTAATTAAACATTGGTGAACCCAGAGTGAATTCTATTAATTAATGTTTCTGCATAAAGACGTACCAGAATACACAGTGCTTTGCATCAAAGCTTGCAGATGGCTACCCAATCATAGCTGTCGCATTTCATGTAGCTGTTGTGGGAGAGAGAGAGAGAGAAAGACACAGAGTACCTATGATTCCCAGCCCTGGGCCTACAAATGTGATTTCAGAGGACAATGAATTCCCTAAAAGAGTTTTAAAATGCTTAATTTTACTTAAATGGTAATATGAAAGTAATATAAGCTTCTGAATATTCTGAAGGACAGCCTCCAATAGACCATTGTCACACACTTTTACTGTCCGCATTTCTCTTTGTGCTTACAATATATCCAGGTTATGTGATTAACGTAAGGTAGCAATATTGACTTCTCCATTTCTATTCCTGTCAGTGGGAAGAAGGTAAGCAGCAGAAACAACCTTTGGGCACACCTCTAATCCAAAATATAGCTAATGTTTTATTGCTTTTCTACTCTTTCGGATGCTTTACAAGATCGATTTATTTTTTGCAACATTTTAAGTATTTGTATTATTGTTTTCAGATTCTGAAGTTCAGAGAGGTAAAGTTCACTCTTCTAGTTCACATATCTAGTTAGTAGTAGAACTGGGATTTGAGTCCATAACTGATTGACCTCAGGACTTACTTGTGACTATAAAGCTTAAAAGAACAGGTAGGGGAGATAGGTATTGTGCTCACAAAATCCCATGGTCCTAATACTGTTGAAACTTGTTTTCATCAATAGTTTTACACTAGGCTCAAGTATACAGACAAACAACAACCAACTAGTGATCAGTTTGAAAAAATAGCTAATTAGCTGACCTCAACAACATTTGTGACTTTTGGGACAACTAGTCTGACAGGAAGAATTTGGGGATACAGAGTTATTCATATATCCATATAATTCTTGAATATATTCAGGAAAGATATGTTGTACTATATAGGCATTAGGTCACTAAAACTCATATGCAGTTTGTGATTGTATTATACTTAATCCTCTTTCAACAGTTTTTTTTTTCACTCATTCAAAACAATACTGGCTACCTGATTTGTGTATGTCTTATGATATTTAATGCACATGATTGATAATATTCTGTAAGACATCACTAATCCCCATTACAGATGAGGAAACTAAGACTTATGGAGCTGAGTTACTTTGCTTATTGTTATAAGCTAGCAAGTAGCACAAACTTTAGAGTTGGCACCATGCCAGTTCCATTATATCCTATTATTTACTATGTGCCAGGGATGTTTATTAATTTATTTATATACCATATGAATATGGATGAGATAAACAAGGTCTCTGCCCTCGTGGTTGGCTTGTCTATCGGCTTGCTATGTGAACACGGACAAATCTTTGTTTTCATTTTGAACCTCAGTTTTCACAACTGAAAAATGATGTGCTTAGATCTTAAGATCTTAAAAGAACTCTTCCAGCTTTAAAATTCTATAAAACAAAAATTCAATCATTTATTTACATATCTTGGGGCTACTTTCTGTTCTATAATATACCAATGCTTGGACCATAATGAAATCAGCAATCAATTTCTTCAATTTTTTAAAAAAAATTAATAATAATAATTATTATTGCAGCAAAACAGACTTCACTTCAACCACCACTTCCCAATGAATCAGTGAAAAGAGCTGCACAAACAATTATATTTTGGAAACATGAAAAAATGGGCAACATTGACTTAAACTACTCTCTTAGTTAGAGTAAATTATATTACCATGCTTCTTTTCTCTCTCTCTCTCTCTCTCTTTGCCTAATTGCTAAGTTTTAGAATTGAGTCTTTACCCAAAAATACTTCTAAAATAAATTTTTGCATCACAGACAATTTAGAAATCAAAATTTTGGGGGGGCTATACATGTAGAAATTTTAACTAAATATTGTTTGCGTAGTCTTGTGTTTGCTGTACTGTTTTCCAATGCATCATAAATGTTTCCAGTTTAGAATAGCACACTGGGAAAAAATGGATGAGGCTGCTCATAGTCAAAAGCAGCCAGCTCCAAATAGGAAACTGGCTCAGAGCTGGTAAGCAGCCCTGGGGTTGAGAGAATCAATATCTAGGTTCCCCAGGAACTCATTCACAGCAAAATGACTGGCGAGCTCTGACGTATTTTCTCCTCTCATAGAATAAAAAACATGTTTGTTGTTTGGACAGCAGACTTCTCAACAAATCTTTCAGAAAGAAATTCATTCATCCAGGAACTCCCATTTTTGAGGCCAGTACAGTTTAGTGGTGTCCCTAAGCAGAGATTCACTCATAAGTTATGAGAGCTTCAGGGAAATATGGCATTAAGTGCAGAAACAGAACATCGCTGTAGAGATTCACAGCTCTATCACCTAAACCACGTGAATCAGGATAAGTTCATTCCAAGCAAACAAGTTACTAATATAAGTTACAATGTATAGCTAATCTCAAAATGATTTTAATATATACTCTATAGTATTTGTAAACAATGACAAGCTCTAGCAGCTACCCAGTAAAAACTAAGTTCATAATCTTAATATGCAAAAAAAAGCCCTTAATGTTGTGAAATTGTCAAAGTGATAAACTGTTGCTCATACAGGTTAGCAATGGAAATGCAGAATTGTTTATTCAGTTGTGTACAGTGTGGATACAGAACTTCTAGTTTTGAAAACTGTAAAAACTCTGAGTCATTTGGTCTTATTTCCTATAGTCAGTCAATGAGGTAATCCATTCTGCCTGATTCAATGGCTAAGATTATTTAAATAAGCAGATTTGGAAATTTTCAGAAGATCTCATTCATTAGTATTCCAGAACTTCTGCTTCTTCTATTGATATTAATCATTATTGATGATGATGATAATAATACTACTAAAGGTTGTTAAGGAGGTACATTGCTTTACCTGGCCTCCATGATGGCATTCTTACATGGAAGGAAATCACCATAAGTGGAGTTCCCCAGAAAACAAATTCAAATATGAAGTTGAGTGTGCAGAATTTTTTTAAAGATGTTATTTTGTATCAAAACCTTTTAAAGAGAAGGATGCATAACTGAGTAGGAAGAGAGTACCTCCCCTCCCCTTCCTTCCCTTCCCTCTCTACCTGGAGCACAACACTCAGTTATAGTCAGTGGGAATTTATGGGCAGCATATTGCAGTGTCTACTACAAAAACCCTAATGGGGGATGAGTAGTTTGAGTCAACAAGGAAGGGTAACTAGAAGTGCCTCCAGCTCTGTGTTGCTGGATCCTTTGAATTTTGTCAAGCTAAGACTAAAATCTGGATTTTTATAAGAAGCCTTCCCACTTAAAAATATTGAAAACTAATACAGGTTTTTAAGAAATACTATTTTTTATATTCTTAAGTGTGAGGCTCTTAAAATGCATCTGTGACCCAGATTCAGCCCCCGATCTGCCAGAATGTTATTCATTTGATTTAGCTTGTTTAAGCTTATACCATCATCTTTCATTCACCAAATATTTTCTGAGTTGTGACTGCATGTGAGAGACCCTGTGCTTGGAGTAGGGATACAGTAGTCACCAAGAAAGATGAAGTCCTTATCCTCCTGGACTTTGCTTCATAGCATGTGTGTGTCAGGGGGATGGAGGAAGAAGAGGAGTGTCCTGTTACCATCACATTTTCATAAAGTCATAAAATGAGTCTTCTGTAGGGCTAGGAACTCATATTTTATAATAAATCCCTCTCTTGTCTTGGTTAGCCCTAATGCAAAATTCTTCCACAGCTGATATAAAAAGCATAACTCCCAATATTTAAAATTTCATAATATATACTTTCCTAAATCTGTGACTCCAAAGAAGAGTTTATTTTCTTCAATGCCTGGAGGTACAAAGAAGAAAATGATTATAAATCATTTTTAGTTGATGTGAGAAATTTTTATCGCCATTTTTGTGTAGAGCCTACAGAAATTGAAGGTTTTTTTTCCTTTTTGATGAATGATTTAGAAGAAAAGAATAGCAATAAAATCTGCTGTTGTAAACATAAAAAAGAGAAAGAATTTAATAGATTATATAATATATGGAAAATAACCAAGTATTAAAAAGTATATTTCAGATCCATACAAATATATTCAACATATGGAAAATAACCAAGCATTAACAAGTGTATTTCAGATCTATACAAATATATTCTGTTGATTTTTGACAAACGCACAAAGGCAGTTCAACCAAGAAAGGATAGTAATTTCAATAAATGTTGTTGAACGGTAGGATATCCACATGCAAAACACTATACTGAGACACATACTTTACATCTTATATAAAAATTAACTCAAAATGGATCATAGGCCTAAATGTAAAATGAAAATCTATAAAATTTCTGGGAAAAAAGGAGAAAATCGAAGTGACCTTGCATTTAGTGATGAGTTTTTAGATATAGCACCAAAAACATAATCCTTGAATGAAAAAAAAAAGGTAGGTTGAAACATATTAGTTTCCCAGGGCTGCCATGATAAAGCACCACAAACCACGTGGCTTAAAATAACAGCAGTTTATTCCCTCACACTCCTGGAGGCTGGAAGTCCAAAGTCAAGGTGTCGGCAGATCTGTGCTCCCTCTGAAGGTGCTACAGAGCATCCTTTCTTGCCTCCTCCTAGGTTCTTGTGGCTGCTTGGCACCCTTAGGTATTTTTGGCTTATAGATACATCACTCCAATCTCTGCTTCCATGGTCACATGGACTTTTTCCCTGTCTGTGTTCAAATCTCTCTCTTTTTTCTCTTATAAATATGACAGTCATTGGATTTAGGGCCCATCCTAATCCAGTATGACTTTATCTCAACTATATCTGCAAAGACTCTGTGTCTAAATAAGGTCACATTCATAGTACAGTGGGTTAGGACAACCCACAGTATGGACTATATTAATATTTTAAAATTCTGTTCTGTGGCAAACACTGTTAAAAGAATGAAAATATAAGGCCTAGACATGGAAATAATGTTTACAACACATATCTGATAAAGGACTTGTATCTTGAATATATAAAGAACTTTTAAAACTCAACAATAAGAAAACAAGCAACACAATTAAAAATGGCATAAAGTCTGGGCAAACACCTCACCAAAAAAGATATACAGATGACAAATAACCATATGAAAAGATGTTCAACATCATTTATCATTAGATAAATGCAAATTAAAACAGTGATGGATACTACTACGTTATTGGAATGGCTAAAATTGAAAAAAAAACCATGATAATACCATGTGTTGGTGAAGATGTAGAACAATAGAAATTCTCATTCATTGCCAGTGGAATATAAAATGACACTACTACTTTAGTAGACAATTTGGTGGTTTCTTACAAAACTAAACATTGTCTTACCATATGATCTAGTGCTCCTAGATATTTACACAAGTAATTTGAAAATTAATATCCTCGCAGAAACTTGCATGCAGATATTTATAGTAGCTTTATTAATAATCAACCCAGACTGGAAGCAACCAAGATGTCCTTAAACAAGTGAATAGATAAACTGTGGAACACCCATATGTTGGAATATTATTCAGCAATAAAAAGCAATAATTTATCAAGTTATGCAAAGATGTGAGTGAATCTTAAATGCATATTCCTAAGAGCCAGAAGCCAGTCGGGAAGATTACCATATGATTTTATTTATATGATATTCTGGAAAAAGCAAACCTATAGGGACAGTAGAAAGATCAGTGATTGCCGGGAACTTAGGGCAGGGGATTGAGTAGGTGGAGTGTAGGGGATTTTTTCAGACACAGAAATTATTCTGTATGATCCTATAGTAGTGACTACATGACATTATACCATTGTCAAAACCCATAGAAGTTTACAGAAAGCAAAATGAGTGCGTCTTGATGTGTGCACATTTTTAAAAATTATTTAGGAAGTTAGGGGAACCCAGGATGAAGTGCAGACTTTGACAAAAGAATCTAACTGTATTACAAATGTATGGAATAACCTTACTGAAGAGAGTAATGAAGAAAGGTGCTGACTAAAGTAACTTTGTAAATGAGTGAAGTTTTAAGAATCAAAGCAAAAGTACTTGCACAAAAGCACTGTATATACTGTAGTTGATAAGGCTGTTGCGTGTGGGGTGTGTGTTAACAATTATGCTACTTCTATGCATGTGTATTAGAAGGAACAATTAAATAAATGGATGGCACATGGTGCAAGCCAGGTTTCCCACTGTCAGAGTGAGACGTTGTAGACAAAACAAGGGGAGAAGGCTAGAAAGATCCATGGGGTAACAGATGAAAGTTGGAGACCTTAGTATAGACACATGTTTGGATTAATATAGCACTGATGTATATTTTATATTTAGAGACATGTGTATATGTGCATGTTAATACATGTACATATACACATACATTTCTTTGCTCTGTCAGCCAAGGAAGCCTAGAAGCAATGACACCCAGTAGCAACAAACACACCTGACATGCAGATACCGGTTTCTAATACCATCCTCTAATAAAAAGACCCAGGACTCTTTGCAGCAATGGTTGATTCCAGGGTTCTAGAAGGAACCTGGAGCATCTTGTAGTGCTGAAATTAAGGAATTGCTCAAAAACAAAAATAAAACACACTGATGGGAGTATGTCAAAGGAACACAGGAGCTAACTGAAAGAGCTCTCAATGATCAAGGCTGGAAAAATTTGATCCACAAAACAAAGTTGTATTGGAATATAACCAAAAGTATTAAATAAATGTATATGAGTCTATATTGATACAAATAAATTATTGATTAAATAATTTAAGATGAATAGACAAAACTCCCATGCATAACTTCCTTTCCCCTGAAAGTGTATGCTTCCAACAGTAGCTTCCTGCCAGAGGACAGTGTAGGGAGAAGAGAGTAAATTTACAGTGGAGGAAGCTAATACTACCTTGGCCAGGTGATAAGATTATCATCAATAGTGATATATCATGTTAATAGTATATATCTTTGATATTATGTGATGAGAAAGGTGTTTTACCTTTATGATCTTCCTCTCCACACCTACAACCTCAGTCTAATCATGACATAAACTCAGAGAAATCCCAGTTGAGGAACACTGTACAAAAATATACCTGATTATTCCTCAAAATAGTCAAGGTCATCAAAAACAGGGAACATCTGAGTATGATGACTAAATGGAATGTGATACACTGGATGGGATCTTGGAAAAGAAAAAGGACATTAGGTACAACTAAGGAAATCTGGATAAAGTATCAACTTCATTTAACAGTAATGTATTAGTATCGGTTCATTAAATTATATCAAAAGTGATGTAGAATGTTAGTAATAAGGGAAATTCGGTATAGGGTATGTACAAACACTCTTTGCAACTTTTATATAAATCTAAATCTACACTGGTTCCCCTTCATCCACAGTTTTGCTTTCTATGGTTTCAGTTACCCAGGGTCAAGCCAGGTCCAAAAATACAATGGAAACTTCCAGAAATAAACAATTGATAAGTTTTGAATTGCACAGCATTCTGAGTAGTGCGATGAAATCTCACTCCATCCTGCCCAGGATGTGAATCATCCTTTTGTTCTCTGTGTGCACGCTGTATATGCTACCTTCTCATTAGTCATTTCGTAGCCATCTCAGTTACCAAATCAACAGATCGCAAGACGAAGAGTGAGAACAGTATAATAAGATATTTTGAGAGAGAGAGAAAGACCACACTTACATAACTTGTATTAGAGTATATTGTTATAATTGTTTTATTTTATTAGTTACTGTTAATCTCTACTAACAGGAGAATATAGTTTAAGTGCAAGAATGGGAAGCTCTGTGGCGGCAACCTTATCTTGCTTTCCTTGTTTATTTTCAGGTAAAAATCAGTGCCTAGAGCACTTAAAGATTTACTGATTTAAACAAAGTGATTCTCGAGCGGTATGGCAAGAGGGGGTCATACATGTGGGCTGAATGAGATGATCTGAGTTTGAGTTTTATCCTGACTCAGTATTGATCAGGAGAATTACACAACATCTCTTAGCTTCAGTCTCCTTACACTGGGGCCAATAATAGCATCTACCTCATGGAATCGTCACAGCGATCTAATGAAATCACATATGTAAAGCATTCAGGATAACTCATATTGGCGCACAGTAAACCCTGAACAAATGGTGACTGCTACGGATATGGCAAAGGGCAGTGGAGCAGGCACAGTGATGAAGAGTGTGGGCTCTGCAGACATCCTGGTTTTGACCCCACTTCTGCCCTTTCCTGACATTACCGCACTGGACATGTTTCTCATTTTTCTGTGCTTCAGTTTCCCACCGTAAGATAATGCTAATAACAGAACCTTCCCCACTGGGTTGTGGTGTGGATGGGTTAGCAGACATAAATCAGTTAGAAAAGTGACTGTCACATGGTAGCAGATACATTTGTATTAGTTATGATTATTAAAGAGGTACTTGTACCAAAAGACCTCAAGTTAAATGGCTAACTGGTTTTACTAGGACTAAGAAGTCACATAAAATCCATTTTGAAATCGGTGTGCTCAGAACTGGAAATGCAGCAATCAATAAGAAACCTGAATTCCTTATGCTCTCGGACCTTGGCAATCATCTGTGGAGTAGATCCATTTTCAGGTGTTTCCTGGTATATACTTAACATTGTCTTAGACTATACTTTTATTCCTTTATTGGAGTTTAAGATTTCTGCCATTTGAAGGCGGGCCTACCTCCTTGTTGGCTGGAAGCTTGGAACCTGACAAGGCCTTCAGAGGGCAGAGGGGAAACCTGAGTGCTGGAGGTTCAATTGTGCAGGGAGGAATTTTGGAGGTTTGGGGTTTTTGTTGTTGTTTGTTTTTCATGGTGAGATTTTAGGCAATACTGTTTTCACTTAAAATAATTTTGGTTTTACTAAATAATTGCATCGTATTTGAATACATTCCACTTACAAAAAGTGATTATTTAAAATGTTCAGTGAGTCAGAGTAATTCATTTAAAATGAACTTTTCTAGAATCTATTGATTTCCTAGTTTTGAACCAGACAATGCAAAAGTCAAGGTTGATTCCATTGTTTGGAGAGATTTAAAAGCAACTGGGGAGAGCTTCAAGGATGGAGAACTCTGGAGGGGGCCTTCCATTTTCGATGCTCTCTTTCTGATGCCTCATAAATGAGCATCCGCCCCAGCCCTATCCCTAAACTCCCAACTCCCGACATGATCATCCCAATTTAGCTCCCTTTTGCAGTCACTATCCATGGCTACGCCATATTCTAATTCTGCCTCGGACTGATAGTATGAATGATGGGAGATACTATTTATGTTCTGTCCTCTGGTTCCTTGAGACAGGGAAGAAGGCAAGAAGTTGCTATAAATCAGTGCAATCATAAAGGCCACAGATTTTGATGGTATAGACTCAGGTATGAGTCTTTTTCTGTCCCTTACCAGTCGCGTGGCCCTTGGAAAGCATTCCAAACTCCAGTTTTCTTAATACCTAGTTCACAGAGTTGCGAGAATGAGATGGGACTGGTACAAGTGAAGTACTTTGCACAGTGGCTGGCATATAGTAGGTTTTGATTAAAATTAGTTTTCATTATTTAAATTTTAATGATAAATGTACTAAATGCATCCTTTATATCCTGAAATAAATTCTTCTGAGGACTTATTCACAAATCTCTTTTTGGAATTTTGAAGAATTTAGTTAAAAATCTCTGTTCTTAGTTCAGAACACTCTCTGCTATAGAAGGTAATATAAGCAGAATCCAGATCAACCACTTTCATATTTACTTGATGGGGCCCAGGTTAGGGTTGAGGGTAGGAGAAGGAGCAGGAAGCTGAGATCGGAAGAGCCGAGTTTTAGGACAAGCTCTTCCTTTGATTCATTATGTTAGTTTGGGCAAGTCATTTCACTTCTTGGATTTGTTTCCTAAACTTGTAAAATGGGGTTCCTTCTCCTACCTCCAGTGTAAATTTAATTAGACTTCACCAGACAGAGGCTCTTCCTTTAAATGAAATAAAAGAAAACAAAAAACAAATTCTTGAATTTACCATTATGTCTTGTCTGCTTATATACATTATTTAGTGTTTGTCGTCCAGCTGTGACTGATGCATTTTAATGTACAGAACGCAATTACGGCAACAATTTTTTCCCAGTCTTCTATTGTTAGATTTACTTATTATTTCTCCATGTACAGAGCACGTCCCTAAATACCTAAAATGATTTAACCAACATTTTCCCTACTTAACCTAGATAGATGGTTGAAGACAAACAAAGCATAACTACTTTCCATTCTTGTTGCAGAACTTAAGTATTCTTGAGGAGGTAGTGTTAATTTTTATAGCGTTAACATTTATTAAATACATATTGTGTGTCAGACAATGTGCTAAGCATTTTATATGCATTAGTCCTAAGGACAAACATGCAAGGAAGAGACTATTATCATCCCCATTTCATAGATGAGCAAATAGGCTTAGCGAGATTAATAACTTTCCAAATTCAAACACCCAGGGAATGGTGAGCTAGGCTTTAAACCAAGATCTCTTTGTGGCACTTTTAACGACTGGGTTTCTAGAGACTCTAGAAATTAGAAAAGACAGTGAAACAGCCATCACCTCCCACTCAAAAATAAAAATTTAAAAAACAAAAAGAGGTCTTTACATAAGAGCTTACTGAATGCAGTGATGGTTTTTAGCTGAACATACATAATTAATTTCCTCTCAAATCAATTTAACATCTAAATAATGCAGCACCAGCTAATGGGCTCTCGGCTGGCCAAACGTTAAGAGATATATTGCCCCGTGTACTCATCATAAAGAATGAAGACGAACAACTTGCCTCGTTACATAACATGGTTGTACAACATAAATAAAAGATTCTCTCATTTTGGCAATTGTTCTGTGCTGTTCTAAGTTTTGCTAAATCAGACTTCCTTCTAATCTAACAGATGCCAGCAGTTTAAAAGCAGTTCAAGAATCCTTATTTATATCTGGTGTTCAGCTTTGAATAAAATGGGCCAGCAAATGCAGAGGGAGAGGGGAGAAAAAAAAAAAAGCATAACTTAAAAATGGAATGTATTTCCAGTCTTCTAAACACAGATTTCCAATAAACATCCACTTAGAGAACCATTTCATTAAGCTAACTGAAGCCGAAAACAAGTTCCCTGATGTTTCTTTGAGCATTTTATTTCCTAAAATGAATCATTACTTTCTATGTTTTGGCTTGACAATCTTTCCCCCCCAATTGTGTAATTTTGCATTTGTCACTCAAATTGCTTGTATTTCCGGAGAATTGTTCCAAGACGTTTATGCTTTGGAATGAGACTGTTAATATGGTGGCATGAGTTTGGAGAAGCTCTCAAACCACCAAGATGCATTGCTTTGTCTTTTTAAAAACTGGAGAGGGTCTTGACTTCCTCATTCCAATTAAAGTTTAGCAGCCCCTTAAGGCTGATTCTGCAAGTGGCTGAAATGAACTTGTAATGAAAAAGATGGATAGCTGTAGCCTTAAGAGGAGGCAAGAGACAGGAAAGCCGGGGCTTTTTGAAGCTTTCTTCTATCTGTGGTTTGGTAAATAATCCAGATATGTTCAAACCCATTCTTAATGATCCCACCCTTCAATGTAAAGATAAGCCGTTACTAATGGAGAACTAAGGGAAAGTGAAAAAAATTGAAGAAAGGTAGTGGAGGAAATATTTTAAATATACAGATTCCATATATGCAATCAACACTTAAGAATAACTGTCTCAAAAGTCAATGCATACCAATACAGTTTGGCTTTTGTATCTTTGGTTAAATATTCAAACTCAGAGAAAAGATCCTATTCAATTTACTAAAAGGTAGTTATATTTCACACCTGAAAATAAGCACAGGAGATTATCTTATCAAGAAACTCTCAGTGTAGCACTACATATTCATTCTGTCATTCAAAAGATCAAATACAATAATGATAATTACAATAAGCAAAATCTTGAGTCATTTTGAACATTTGCTATATGCCTGGTTGGGTGCTAAGATAATAAAAGCAAATTCAATCATTTCAACTTCAAGGTGGCCATAAAAATGAGTATTATTATTATTAATAACAGCAATACCTAGCATTTGTCGACTGCTTACCTTAAAGCAGGCAATATACTAAACGCCTTGCATGATTATGTCACTTGATCGTCACAAGTAGCTTTTTATATCAATATTAAAAGACTATTATTTATTTCATGCCTATATGACTCTTGCACTTAATTTCTGTGACATCTAATCCTCATTAGAAATCTGCAAGGTAAATGTCACTATCACTATTTTAGAGATGAAAAAATTTAGGTTTAGAGAGGTTAAACGACTTGTCTAACACGACACAACTGATTTGAAAAAAATTATTGCTTCTCGGCCTTTTGGCTAAGATCAAATGATTTGAAAAAATTAACAGCTATTATTTATTGAGGACTTGAGATAGTATTTTAACCTAAGTCTGTATAATTCTAATTTGGATGCTCATTCTACTATATTGATCCTGCTGTTTATCCTTTGGAATTAAGAAGCTATAACTATTAACTCACGAGATTTTTAATGAAGAAACACATAAACAAGACTCCCCATTCATGAGGGCAGACGTGATCCCTGCTCATTCTATGTGAGAACACTCTGAAACATTCACTGGCCCCCACAATACATCTCCTTTGAAAGTGTTGCCATTACTGTCTTATTTTATGGTAGATACAGCAAGATAAACTGCCAATATTGACCCAGGCAGAAAACGTGTCTTATCTTAGTGCTAAAGTCAATTATTGAAAGGGTCAAAGTTCTAGCATGTGCTGTTTAAATTGGCTGGTGACAGAAACAAACATAATAATCACTGAAGGGTAGGAGACATCTATTTCTGACGAAACACTGTACCTCTGCCGTACCTCTCTTTAAGAGACATTCTTCTCCATTTGCAGACCACATCGGTTTTCACAGGGAAGGCCGACTTCACTTTCCAGTCCAGGAGATAAACAGTTGAACCAGTTCTAATGGATAAGGCTACCATATTTCCATACCTGGTGATTTATTCTGAGTTGGACGCTTGGACCTAGCTGGAGCCCTCTAATCATTCAATTACTGAGAAAAAAAGTACAATTTTCTAGCTAAAGTTGCAAAGGCTGATATATTGTAATCCTAATTTTCTGGTTGTCAATTTTGCCACTTTTTGGAGAAAGCCACAGAATGGAGTTAACAGAGAAGAATGCAGAATGGAAAGATGGAGTGAGAATTCTGATTTCATCATTCGAGCACCTAGCTACTGCTGTTCCCAAAGGATTTTTTCATTATATGAAAAAGTACATTTCCTCTTTCCCCCACTCAAAGCCAATTGTAGTTGAGTTACTGTCATTTGCAACTAAAATTATCCTGAGTAATCTAGCAAATCAGCAAAAATATATAGTAAAATGTACCAATCTATTTTTTTTCATGAATCAAGCTGCACGTCATTATTAAGAGATTCTACAAGTAAGCCAAGGTCTAGCAAACACATCTCTGTTCTTTCTTTTCTCATCCAGATGGAAATAGTAGATTAAAATACAAACATTTCTTGACTGCAAATACACATACACACACGCATTTATATGTAAATAAACTGTCATAGAGAGCTGCATGATCTTTCAGTTAATGCATGCCATACATCACCACTCTGTTTAAATCTACGATTGAGGAAAGTGTATTTCTTTTTAACAACATGAGCAAAGAAATTATTTCCAGTTACATTTTTACAAATTGCTCTCATTTGTGACATTTATCTTCCATTCCAATCAAGTGTAATTTACCAGAAAAATTGCAGAATGTTTCTGTGTTTAAAATGTGTGAGGTTTTTGTAATGATTCCAACCCCCTCAAATTTTCCTACTACATGGGGATGGTGCCATTGTGGTTAAGACAAATCCATCAAGATATAATGGATCCTCTGAACTACCTCTACCACCAAAATAACATGGCCAATTGCTAAGAAATTTCACTGGTTTGGTTCACAGTGAATCAATCAAAATGGCTTGAAAGTTTCAGGCCCTATTTGATTTTAGGTATCTTAATGAAAAGCGTGTGTTGATGTAAGATGAGCCAATCATTCATTTAGTGATTGAGATACAAAATGGCAGTAATGTGAATGCTATTACTCTGGTCTGATGGGACCTGGGCCCTCTAATCCAACAGTTGTCAAATCCTGGGTTATGGATCAGTGGAAATCCATGAAGAAGTTTTTTCCATGCTGTGGCAAAACAAGAAAAATCAATGTTGAATAGTGAGGTGGTTTTTTTTCCTCTAAAGCTAAATTTGTTCCATTTAAAATGATTGTCCTTTTTAATTTGATCATGTCCCATTTATTTTTATTGTTGCTATGATTGCTTTTGGGGTCTTCTTCATAAATTCTTTGCCTCAGCCAATGTATCTAAGTATTTTTCCAGCATTTTCTTCTAAGATTCTTATGGTTTCATGCCTTAGGTTTAAGTCTGTTATCCATTGTGAGTTGATTTTTATAAGAAGTGAGAGGTGTGGATCCCATTTCAATCTTCTACATGTGATTATGCAATTTTCCCTGCACCATTTATTGAGTAGGGACTCTTTTACCCAGTGTATGTTTTTGTCTGCTTTATCAAAGATCAGATGACAGTATGAGGATGGTTTTATATTTGGATTCTTAATCCTGTTCCATTGGTCAATTCAGTCTCTGTTCTTGTGCCAGTGCCATGCTATTTTGGTTACTATAGCTGTGTAGCTTGAAGTCTGGTAGATTGATGTCTTCTAATTTTTTCCTTTTGCTTAAGGTTGCTTTGGCTATACAGGGTCTTCTCTGTTTCCATATAAAGTGCAGAATTATTTTTTCTAGATCTGCAAAAAATGATGGTGTTTTGATAGGGATTGCATTGAATCTGTAGATCACTTTAGGTAGTGTAGACATATTGACGATATTGATTCTGCCAATTCATGAGCATGGAATGGTTTTCCATCTGTTAACATCCTCTGCAATTTCTTTTCTCAGTGTTTAGTAGTTCTCCCTATGTAGGTCTCTCACCTCCTTAGTTAAATGTATTCCTAAGTATTTTATTTTCTTTGATGGTATTGTGAAAGATATTGCATCTTTGATTTGATTCTTGGCTTGACTGTTATTGGTACATATGAAAGCTACTGATTTGTGTGCACTGATTTTGTATCCTGAAACTTTGCTGAATTCATTTATCAATTCCAGGAGTCTCTTGGTTGAATCTTTGGTGTTTTTTAGATATAATATTATATCATCAGCAAAGAGTGATGATTTCACCTCTTCTGCCCCCATTTGGATACCCTTGATTTCCTTCTCTTGTCTGGTTACGCTGGCAAGGTCTTCCAGCAAGAAATTGGAGATAGAGGGCAACCCTGTCTGGTTTCAGTTCCAAACGGAAATGCTTTCAATTTTTCCCCATTCAGTATGATGTTGGCTGTGGGTTTGTCATACATGGCTTTAATAATTTTGAAGTATGTCGCATCTATGCCTATTTTATTAACAGTCCTTATCATAAAAGGGTGAATTTTGTCAAATGCTTTTTCTGCATCTATTGAGAAGATCATATGGTCTTTGTTTTTGCTTTTATTTATATGGTGAATTACATTTATAGAATTGCATATGTTGAACCATCCTTGCATCTCTGGACTGATGCCCAACTGGTCATGATGAATATTTTTTTTTGATGTTCAGTTAAATTACGTTTGCTAAGATTTTATTGAGAATATTTGCATCTATATTCATAAGGGATATTGGTTTGTAGTTTTCTTTTTTTGTTGTGTCCTTTCCTGGCTTTGGTATCAAGGTGATATTGGCTTCATAGAATGAGTTGGGGAGGATTCCATCCTTCTCAATGCTGTGGAATAATTTCTGCAGTATAGGTACCAGTTCTACTTTGTAGATTTGTTAAAATTCAGGTGTAAACCCATCTGGTCCAGGACTTTTTTTTTATTGGAAGATTTTTTATTGCTGCTTCAATTTCTGTGCTTGATATTGGTCTGTTCAGGAATTCTATTTCTTCCCGATTGATCCTAGGGAGATTGTGTGTTTCTAAGAATTTGTCCATTTCATTCATGTTTTCAAGTCTTTGGGCATAGATATTTTTATAGTATTCAAAGATGATGTTTTGTATTTCTGTGATACCATTTGTGGCTGCTTCTTTTTCATTCCTGATTGAACTCATTAAAGTCCTGTCCTTTCTGTTTCTGGTAATCTAGCAATAGACTTATCGATTTGTTTATCTTTTCAAAGAACCAACTTTTTGTTTCATTAATCTTCTGTATAGTTCTTTTGTTCTTGATTTCATTTAGTTCTGCTCTGATCTTGGTTATTTATTTTCTTTTGTTGGGTTTAGAATTGCTTTGCTCTTCCTTTTCTAGTTCCCTGAGAGGATTCATTAGATTGTTGATTTTTGATCTTGTTTCCTAGGCCTGGCTAACACCTTGATTGTAGTTTTGCAGAAGATTCAGCTGTGCTTGGACTGTAGATCCACAGAAAGTGTCAGATAATAAGTGCATGTTGTTTTAAACTGCTGAGTTGGTGGTAATATTGTTACACAGTAACAGATATCTGAAACACTAGATTTGTGGCTTGGGAGGCTGAAATGATGATACTGGTGACATTCCCTGGGATGGAAGACTCAAGGGAGGCCCAGAGTGTGAGGATGCAGAAAACAAGATGAGTTCAGTTTGGGCATGTTGGATTTGCAATGTCTAAGGATGTACAAATGCAAGATGTCCAATAGGGAGAGAGATATATAGTTAGAGGGCTTCTCAAAGAAGACTCAGCTGGAAATAGAGGCCGTAGAGTATTGCAGGTTAGTTTTTCTGGAAGCAGACTCTCAGATGGAAATTCATATGCAGGAAGTTTATTATGAGTGTTTTGAGACCAACGCCAGTGTGAGAAGAGAAGGCCACAGGATGGCCTGGGGATTGGGGGAAGCATATGTGCAATGCTGACCTGACATAGACATCTGCTGACCCCAGGGAGAGCTCTGACGCTGGGATGGCCCAGCAAGGGGAATAGCCTTTACGCGCTCCCTTGCCAGTTACTGGATACAGACTGCCCCTGGGAAGGTGTGTCCTTGGGTAAAGTATCTCTGTTCAGTTGAGGAAAATTCCCAGAGAGGGCTGAGAACTGAGTTTATTAGCTGGCAGTGTTCCCAGCAGCTGAAGAAATAAATCCTTCAGTAGTAAAGGGAATCTGAGCATCCACGACGGTGCCACTACATTGGCAGCTGCAGCTATGGGTTTGGCCGTGAGTCCCCTCAGGGAGTTGGAAGACTGACAGGTAAAGAGGGACAAGGACAGGGATGGAACACTGGGGATCACCAGGGTCACCCTCAAATGAAGAATGGGAAGATATTGTTGAAGAGTTAAATGAGTGGGAGCTTTACATTTTGTGTAAAGTGAGCAGCACTGTAAGTTGTGGAGGTGGAATGATAAGCCATCAGATATGAGGTGTGTATTCTATGGCACAAAACAGGTTTGTATTAGATCTAATAGGACAGATATTAAGATGTTAAAAGATTGATGAGGTCAAGATTTCTTTTTTCTTTTTTTGACTCTATATAATGTAGACAATTTTATTATTTTAAAATAAAAATGTTTACTGAACACTCAGTAAGTAGGAGGCACTGTGTTACAGTGCTGGGATGCAAAAGTGACCCATTACAGGGAATAAATAAATACCTATGTGCCCTGTGGTAAGTACCAGGTTTGGGGTGGCACACAGAAGATGCCCTCAACCTGCAGTCATCAGGACTCTTTCCACTCTGCTGCATTATTCATGCAGATCAGACCAGGTATGCTGTCCTTCAAAATGTGGGAGACTTAGCCTTCTTGTCCCCTGTCATTCACTGCTATGCTGCCTCAAACAGGTTAGCTTCCATAAACCTCAGCTCCTGCATTTGTAAAATGGGGAAATAACCATTATCCTACAGAATTGCTCTGAAAACTATTTTTGATTCATTAATTTAACAAATATTTATTGATGTCCACAACACACCAACCCTGTATGAACTTTTTCTGAAAGTTCTATCATTGCATTTCGAAACATGAAATCTACCTATCGCCAGATACGAACTTTCACTATAATAGAAAGCATTTCCTGACAGCATCATGACCATCAATGAATCACCTAGATGAGTCAAGTAATCCTTTGTTAATAAACAAGAATAAGAAATTGAGCTGACATCTTTTTTAGGAGTTGAAATTTTGATAACTTATTTGTTGATGGGGGGAGGAAAATTACACTATTAACTTTAGGGATAGTGTTTTACACAGTGAATCTTGTTGGCTCTGGTGATTTTCGAGAGTGACAATATTTCAATCATTTTCCTCTGGACCTGTTCTTTCATTGAGAGGCAATGGCTTTCCATCAGTCCTTTCGATGTCAAATATAAGCACTGTCGCCATGTGGAGCAACAGACTAGGCTGAAAAGAGAAATTTTTAGCTATTAGAGAGAGAGAGGCAACTTAGATGAAATATTTAGTGGAACAGTATAGGCGAAAGACACTTAACCTCCAAGACCACAGCTGTATTTATAACCAATGCACATTTGTCTTTAATGTGCTTCTACCAATTTCTTAAAAGTTCTTTTAAAGGAAAATTGTATGATAACCAAAAAGGTTATTTGAGAGTGAAAGAGGAAGTAATCAATAAATGCTTGCTGAGTTCATCATTAAGGAAGAGTTCTGCTTTTTACCTTTATCTTACCTTCAAGTGACTTCTTCATGTGCTATGTAGATTTTATCTCCCAGTATTCCTAATAATGATAAAACTTTACACTTACTAAATGCTACTGTGTGTCAGCAACTGCTAGTTTGTGTACATCTACATATGTACTTTATGAGAATCCACTCATTTAACTCTGCTAACAAGGTGTATACTATGATTAGTCCAAATGCACAGTTGAGGACAGTGATGCAGAGAGAGGCTGAATAACTCACCCAGAGTCACAATACTGATAAGCGGTGGAGCCAGGGTTAACCCCACTAGTCTGACTCAGAGCTCTATTTCTTAACCATTGCACCGAATAGCCTCTCAAAATTACTGGACAACCACCTTCTCATTTACCTTTCAGTGCACCCATGAAGAGTGCCCACACTAGCGCCTGCCACTGCACTCTTTCATTTCACTGCAGCGGTCACACTTCTGTTTTTCCCAAATGCTCTCATGTCCACTGACGGCTCCAGACTCATTGCAGTCACCTCTCTAATTTTCTTCTCTTAATCCTGCTGACTTCACTCAGCTGCTCCAACATACAGCAGTCTCTTCTGTCAGGGCCCAGGAAACAAGCTATTGCCTTATTCTTGGGTCGCCTGTGCCCTTTCTTCTTCTGGCTCATGTCTACACCCTCTTCCAGATGTGGCTTAAAGGTCCCTTTTTCCAGACATGCTTCTCCCAGTCTCCCCTGTCCCATACTCTTCTTTGCAGCAGAGTGCACAAGTGTGATTCATGACTCAATAACGTATTTATGTATGATCCCATATTGTGTGCCTGACTCCCCCTTGCAACCCGCATGATTCATGAGGATGGGGCCGTGTCTTCCTGTCGCCCCAGTGCCTTACATAGTGCCTTGCACAGAGTAAGTGCTTGGTTAATATCTGTTGGGTGTTCTGGGCTGAATTGTGTCCCTCTGAAAAATTCACTCAAGTCCTAAGCCCCGGTACCTCAGGAAGTGACTATATTTGGGGATAGGACATTTAAAGAGGTAAGTTAGGTAAAATGAGGATTAGGTAGGCCCTAACCCAGTATGACTGGTGGCCTTATAAGAAGAGAAGGTTAGGATGCAGATAAAACATAGGCAGACAGACAACCATGTGAGGACACAGAGAGAAGCTGGCCATCTACAAGCCAAGGAGAGAAGCCTCAGAAGCAGCAAAACCTGCTGACATCTTGCTCTCATACTTCTACCCTGCAGAACTGTGAGAAAGTAAATTTCTGTTGTCTATGCCACCCAGTCTGTGGTAGTTTACTATATCCACCCTAGCAAACTAATGCAGTGGATAACAGACTGACATTTTCTATGTCAAACTGGCCTTTCTTCAACTTTGACTTCCATTGCGTTCCATGTCAAACTACAACTTCCTCTTTACTGCATTTTTATTCACCAGGATCTGCCTTTTTTTTTTTTTTTTGGCCTCTTCTTGACTTAAAGTAACTAATAAGCTAGAATATATATGCAGATACTTTTTATTGTCTTTACTAGTATTATTTATTACTTCCAGCAGGCTGATTACAATGATGCAAGCTTTCTTGCCAAGGTGCTCACTTTTTAACCTCTAAGTCTGTGCCTATCCCAAACATCCATGTAATCATTTTGGATAGTTGGTGTGGAAACTGCTGATAAGCAAATGAGAGAACTTCTCCCAGCTGCTGCGGGGTCCATAAATTCAAGTGAGTTCATTATTTTCTTTTCTGATGTGTAATGTCACTCTAGAAAATTATCATTTAATCAGCAGTAATGACTCTCATATTTCTGCTGCACTGCTTGTTAATCTCCCTACCTAGTGTAAAGTCTTTAGCAATGCAAATACAATCTCAGCTTAGAAACAGAGCTATGCAAAAAGAAGGGATCTTACCCTGTTCTTTTATTGTCATGACTATAGCCTTTAATAGTCACAGAAACAAAATGATAATTGTACTCTGTCTGATGTACCACGTATGATTTCCATGGAAGGTAGTCAAATATAGGAAATGATTCATTTGAATTTGGTAATTTTATAAAACACCTAAACACTTACATCCCTTGGTCCATTTTGAATGTTGCACATTTATCAAAAGCCTGGGGTTCCCCTTCCTGAAAGGCCCTATCTCTCTATCCTCCTTATGTACCTCTGTTCCTCTTGCTTACTATGCTCTGGTCACTCCAGTCTTCTTCTATCTCCTTGAAAAGATTAACCTCCTTCCCACCTCAGTGCCTTTGTACATGCTGTTGCCTCTGCCTGTGACCACTTTCCCCATGTTCTTTGCCTGATAACTTTAGATTTTAGGGCTCCATTCACTGCTGTTTTCTAGAGGAAGATTTCCCTGAATTTCCCAGGACACCACAGGTCCCATGATGGGTCCCATATTAGTTCTTAAAGTATGGGATGATATTTTTTCTTCAGAGCACTAGTCACAATGACAGTAAATACTTGGGTTTATAATCTATAACTTGTTAGCTCTGTCCCTATATTTGGAAGGGCAAATACATAGGCCATTTTTTTCAGACTCTCAGTCACACACATAGATACAGAGGTTGTCACAAAGCATTTCTGTTTTTTGTTCCCCACCTTTGAGAGATTGATGAGTCACACTCAGGCCTCCTCCCTGGGCCTTTTGTTCTTCCTTTCCTCCGTGACGTTCCTTGGCCCCACAGGCTCGTCACCACCATCCACAGGGCTCCTTTCTTTCTCTCAGTCTCTGGCTCACACAGTCCATCACTTGGTTACATCAGACTTTCCTTCAGTGGTTGGCAGCAGGAGGCCTATAGACCAGAAGAATGGAATGCAGAAAATCGTTTGCTTCCAGTCCAGCCAGGGAGCAATATTTGAAAGACAAAGAAATCTGTCTCTTGATAATATTGGTCACTTCTTACAGCATAAAGCCAGAAAAAATAATTCAGAAATGTTTTTGTTAATGTTTCTTCAGTCCATTCCCTCCCTGAGTGATTTTTCTAAATCAAATAAGACCCCAAACTGTGCTTGAAATCTTCCAGTGCCTTCCCTTGCCCTTTAGGATGAGGTAGGATAATGTTCATATTTTTCAGCATGACAAATTCTTCTGTCATCTAATGAACTGATTTTGGTACACCTGTCTGGTCTCATCTTCTGCTACATTATATTTGCCACATGGAACTTTGTGCCCATGCAATACTGACCTACTCAAAACTCTCCAGAAGGTGTCGTCTCCCAGCCCTTATCAATCCCCTCCCTTCCTTTCCACCTGAGCAACTCTTACTTCATATGTTAGAACCCTACTGAGATGCTTTCCCTTTTGTGAGGCCTTCACAGATCCTTATCCCATAAAGAATACGGAAAAAACTATAAAATATTCATATGTATGTATACATTATAATAAAAATTTAAAATTTTATTAGAAAAAATCTATCATCTATCCTCAATCTATCATCTAAAAATTATAGGATAAGAATGATGTTTCAGCTACTAGTTCAAATATGTTTTTATATATGTTATAAATTAATTTATTTCTCCCAGCAACCCTTTTGATAGATGGGAAACTAAGGTTTCCAAAGCGAAGTAACATATCCAAGGTCTTACTGTTTCCTAAGAGTGGAATGGGGACATGAATCTGAGCAATCTGGCTCCAGAGCTCATGGTATTTCCCATGACCCAATTTACCTCACAGTGCGGTACATTGTACAAACACCAATTGACCATTTGTGCATGTATCATACTACATGACAGTAATTCTTTTTTGTGCTCCTTACAAGACTGAGTGCTCCAAGACCAAAAATTAATCTGTTTTAATGTTATACAAACTTAACTGTATGTAGTAGCACAATCCTTACCATAAAGTAATATTTGCTGAGTTTACCTTCAGTGCAGTTCATACAAATCTTGGAGGCTGGCTTCATTGCTTGATCAAGTCCCATGACTTCCATCTTATCTTTCAACTAAAGATTGAAATGTTAACCTTCTCAGTATAATCAAGTTTAATTAATGTAGTTACATTTCTGTGCCCAGAGGTGAAGAATGTATATTCTCAATAAGTCAAACTATTAAATGAACATAGTATAGTCATAAGGGAGATAATTTCATGCTTCAGAAATTTCAAAAATGCCCAGATCTTATACTACCAGGTTTCAAGACTTCCACACCAAATGGGTGGGGAATCCTCTGAGAAAAAAGCCTCCAGAGAAACTTAATGTGATCAGAAAAATAATCCACAAGGAGTTTATTGGGTGTGGAATAAATCCTCTACTCACATACTAGAAGTCTCTCAAACAAACTAACAAGAAGCTTCAGGAACTCTCAGAACTGGTGAAATTTGACACCGTAGAGAGATATAGGGGGTTCAGTAAGTCTTAGCGGTAAGTCTTGGAGATGAACTGAACATTAGGGGGGTAAGAGAGATGGACAGATTTCTGGCCTTGACTGGATGGAGGTGCCAATAATCAAGAAGAGAAACACAGGAGAAAGAACAAATCATATCCACTCCCCCAAACTAGGAGGGAGGGCAAAAGAATAGTAGAAAAAACTAATGATCCTCTTGCTTTTAATACACATCTCTTCATTTGGGAAAGACAGAAATCCAACTGGAACTAATTTACAGAAAAAGAGAACTGTATTGGTTTCAGTTACCAAATTTCCATAAAGGTAGGTGAAGAATTGGACTTAAGTGCAATTGAAAGTGGGAACTTACAATCGTCATGCTGGGTATAATCTACACGTTGTGACATACAAAGATACTAATTTTTCTATTCTATATAACGTCAATATCAAATAATGAAACATTGCCATCATCCCAGAAAGTCCTTTAGTATCCTTCGTTTTAACAACATATGCCCCTAGAAAGCATTTTACAGGAAAAATATTCACACAGCTTTAATCATAATAGCTAAACATTGCTATTCTGATTTCTAGAACCATATGTTTGTTTTGCTTATTCTAGAACTTTTATAAATCAGATCACACAGTATGCACTCTTTTAGTTTTTAGGTATTATGATTAAAACTGCCATGAATATTCTTGTAAAATATTTTTTTAAGTCATATGTTGTCAATTTCCTTGGATAAATACTTAGTGCAATTGCTATTCAAAATGTAGCTACATGCTTACTTTTTAAAGAAACTGCTGAAAACCACCTGACCACAAAAATAAACAGTAAGAGAGGAAGAAAGAAACAAAAGATATACGAAACAGCCAGAAAACAATCAATAAGATAAGTCCTTACCTATCAATATTGACCTTGAAGGTAAATAGATTGAACTTTCCACTTAGAAGATATAGACTGGCTGGATTGATAAAACCAAAAATAAAACAAACAGGATCCGCACCTCTCTCCTCTCACAAAAATCAACTCATGGTGGATAACAGACTTAAACCTGAGGAATGAAACTAGAAGAATTCTAGAAGAAAATGTTGGAAAAACTCTTATAGACATTGGCCCAGGCAAAGAATTTGTGAAGAAGACCCCAAAAGCAATCACAGCAACAACAAAAATAAATAGATGATACCTGATCAAATTAAAAAGCTTCTGCACAGCCAAGGAAACTATCACAAGAGCAAACAGACAGCCTAGAGAATGGGAGAAAATATTCACATGCTGGTAACAAGAATCTATATAGAGCTCAGGAAAATCAGCAAGAAAAAAATCAAACAACTTTATCAAAAAGTGGGCAAAGGACATGAACAGAAACTTTTCAAAAGAAGACAGAATAATGGCCCAAAAACATATGAAAAAATGCTCAACATCTCTAATCATCAGGGAAATACAGATCAAAATCATAACAAGATTTACTTATCTCCAGTGAGAATGGCCTTTATCAAAAAGTCCCAAAACAATAAATGTTGGCATGGATGAGGAGAGATAGGAACACTCATACAATGCTGGTGGGATTGCAAACTAGTATAACCTCTGCGGAAAGTAATATGGAGATATCTCAAAGAGCTACAAGTAGAACTACCATTTGATCCAGCAATCCCATTACTGGGTATCTACCCAAAAGAACAAAAGACATTCTATAAAAAAGACATCTGCATGTGAATGTTTATAGCAACACAATTCACAATTACAAAAATGTGGAAACAACCCAAGTGCCCATCAATACATGAGTGGATTAATAAAATGTGGTATATGTATACCATGGAGTTCTACTAAGCCACAAAAAACATTGGTGATCTAGTACCTCTTGTATTATCCTGGATAGAGCCTGGAGCCCGTTCCACTAAGTGAAGTATCACAAGAATGGAAAAACAAACACCATATGTACTCAGGATCAAATTGGTATTAAGTGATCAACACTTATGTGAACATATAGTAGTAACATTCATCGGGTGTTGGGCAGGTAGAAGGGGGAAGCAGGGGATGGGCGTATTCACACCTAATGCATACAGTGAACACTATCTGGGGGATGGACATGCTTGAAGCTCTGACTTGGATGGGTCAAAGGCAATATATGTAATCTAAACATTTGTACCCCCATAATATGCTGAAATAAATATAAAGAAAGAAAGAAAAAAAGAAAGCAAACAACCAAAACCCCAAGATCTGACTATAATACTGCATATAAGAAACTCATCTTACTTAAAAAGACACACATAGACTAAAAGTAAAGGGATGGAAAAAGATAATTTATGCAAATAGAAACTAGAAGTGGGCAGGCTATACTTATATTAGATAAAATGGACTTTTAAGTAAAAAACAAAAGGCATTATATATTCATAAGAAACAAAAAGGGAATTATATATTAATAATAGTAAAGGTATCAATTCATAAGAGGATGTAACAATTATAATTATGTATGCACCCAATACTGGACTACCCAGATGTATAAAGCAAATATTATTAGATCTAGAAGGAGAGATAGACCCCAATACTATAATAGTTGGGGACTTCAACACTCCACTCTCAGGGTTGAAAGTCAACAAAGAAACATTGACTATAACTGCACAATAGAACAAACGGACTTAACAGACCTTTACAGAACATTTCACCCAACAACTATAGGATATACATCTTTTATTCAGCACATGGAAAATTCTCCAGGATTGCTCATATGTTAAAACACAAAACAAATATCAAGAAACTTAAAAAATCAAAATTATATTAAGTATCTTTTTTGACCAAGATGGAATAAAACTGGAAATCAATAACGAGGTACATTCAAAGTGATACAAGTACATAGAAATTAAACATGTTTCTAAACAACCAAGGGATTAAGGAAGAAACTAAGCAGAAAATTTTAAAATGCCTTGAAATAAATAAAAATAGAAAGACAACATACCAAAACCTATGGGTTTTAGGGATATAGCAAAAGCAGTGTTAAGAAGGAAGTTTATAGCAATAAATGCCTACATCAAAAAAAGTTAAAAGATTTCAAATAAGCAACCTAACAATGCACCTTGAGGAATAGAAAAGTAAGAACAAACCAACCTCCAAATTAGTAGAAGGAAAAACATAATAAAAATCAGAGTAGAAATCAGTAAATTTGAAACAAATATAGAAGAGATCAAAAAAGTAAAAAGTTTCTTGAAAAGAAAAACACAATCAACAAATCACTATATAGATTAAGAAAAGACTGAAAACCCAAATAAATAAAATTAGCAACAAAAAAGGAGATTTCACAACTTATACCACAGGAATTCAAAGGATCATTACATATTCTCACAAATTTGAAAACTGAGAGGAAGTGGATAAACTTTTGGACACATGCAACCTACCAAGAATGAACCAAGAAGAAATAGAAAGCCTGAACATATCAGTAATGAGTAACATGATTGAATTTGTAATAAAGTCTCCTAACAAAGGAAAAAACTTCAGGACTGGATGACTTCACTGCTGAATTCTAGAAAACTTTTAAAGGAGAACTAATATCAATTTTTCTTAAGCCATTCAAAACACTTGAAGAAGAGTGAATTATTTCAAACTCATTATATAAGGCCAGCATAACCTGGTAACAAAGCCAGATAAGGGCACAATATAAATAGAAAACTGCAGGCCAGTATTCCTGATGAACATAGATGACAATGTCTTCAACAAAATACTAGCAAACCAAATCCAACAGCCCATTAAAAAGATCATACACCACAATCAAGTGGGATTTTTCCAAGGGAGGACAGAATAGTTTAACTTATGTGAATCAACAAACCTAATACATCACATCAACAGAATGGGCAAAAACCATATATTCATCTCAACAGATGAAGAAAAAACATTTGAAAAAAGTTCAACATTTCTTCATGATAAAGATTCTCAATAATTTAGGGATAAAAAGAAATTACCTCAATACAATAAAGCCTATATATGAAAAATCCACAGCTAACATAGTGCTAAACTAGGAACTGCAACTAGGAACTGGAACAATGCAAGGATGCCCACTGTCGCTACTCATACTTAACCTAGTACTGGAAGTCTTAGAGAAATTAAGCAAGAGGAAGAAAGGGCATACAAATTGGAAAAAAGGAAGTCAAATTGTCCCTGTTTGCAGGTAACATTGTTATATATTTTAAAAAGCCTAAAGACTCTACCACAAAACTCTTGGAACTAATAAACAAATTCACTAAAGCTGTAGGACACAAAATCAGCATACAAAAAATCAGCACTTTTTACATGAATGATAAAGTAGCTGGTAACAAATCAAGAAAACAACCTCATTTACAATAGCTAAAAAAAAAAAATACCTAGGAATAAATGTTAACAAGGAGGTGAAGGATCTCTACAAATAAACTATAAAACACTGAGGAAGGAAATTTAAGAACATATACAAAAATGGAAAGATATTCTATGTTCATGGGCTGGAAGATTTAATATTGTTAAAATGACCGTAATATTCGAACTGCAGATTCGATGCAATGCCTATCAAAATTAAAATGATATTCTTCACAGAAATAGAAAAAAAATCTTAAAATTTGTATAGAAGCAGAAAGACCCTGAATAGCCAAGGCAATCTTGAGCAAAAAGAGCAAAGTTGAAGTCATCATACTATCTGACTTCAAAATACACCACAAAGAAGCTATAGTAACCAAAATGGCATAGTAGTGGCATAAAAACAGACATGTAGACCAAGGGAACAGAATAGAGAATCCGGAAATTAGAGAGCCCAGAAATTAATACATGTATCTACGGCCTAGTGATTTTTGACAAATGCACCAAGAACACTAATTGGGGTAAAGGACAGTGTTTTCAATAAGTGATTCTGAGAAACTAAATATCCATATGCAGAAGAATTAAATTAGGCATTCATCTCAAACCCTATACAAAAACCAACTCAAAAGGAATTAAAGACCTAAATGTAAGACCCAAAACTATAAATCTACTAGAAGAAAACATAGGGTTAGAACACTGGAAGTTGGAGGTATCATCATCCTGTAATTATGCTCAGGATTCCACTGACGAAACAAAAATATTTTAGAACACTGCTGTCCAACAGTCCCTTCTTAGACGGTGGAATGTTCTATATTTGTGGTGTTCATTATGGTAGTCACTGGCCATCTGTGAATTCTGAGGACTTGAAATGTGGCCAGTGTGAATGAGGAACTGAATTTTAAATTTTATTTAATTTTAATTTATTTAAATATATAGTCACATGTAGACAAGGCAATATTAGAGAAACAAAATGAAGGTCTGCTATCGCTTTCTTTTTATGCAGTCCATCCATCATCTTTGTTGTTACTACCTGTGCAAAGATCCATATTTCATCAAAAAATGTGATTTAAATTTTCTTCAGGGTTGAGTTTTCTTAAACTTAGCAGCTAATAAAATACTTGAACCATATGAGAGGAATCTATTTATCACTGTTCTCTCTCTGGGTATAGAAAAATAATGCTAAATTCTTATTTTTATGTAAAATAAAAGACCTTCCAATTCTACATATAAAAAGAAATTTAATGGCAAATATGGTGGAAAATTCCGTTCCATTGGTCTATGTCTTGACTTTTATACCAGTACAATGCTGTTTTTTCCACTATATCCTTGTAGTATAATTTTGAAATCAGATAATGTGATGCCTCCAGATTTGTTCTTTTTACTAAATATTACTTTGGCTATTTAGGCCTTTTTTTGGTTTCATATGCTTAGGATATTTTTTTTTCCTAGATTTGTGAAATATGTTGCTGGTATATTGATGGAATTGCCTTGAATCTGTAAATCACTTTGGACAATATAGACATTTTAACAATGTTGATTCTACCCATCCATGAGCAGGGCATGTTTTTCCATTTGTTTGTGTCACCTGCAATTTCTTTAATCAGTGTTTTGTAGTTCTCCTTGTAGAGATCTTTTACCTCCTTTGTTAAGTATATTCCTAAGTATTTTATTTTCTTTATTGTGAATGGTGTTATGTCCTTGACTTGACTCTCAGCTTGACTGTTATTAGTATATAGAAAGGCTATTGATTTGTGTACATTGGTTTTGTAACATGAGACTTTGCTAAATTTATCAGTTCAGGGAGTCTTTTGGTGGAGTCTTCGGGGTTTTCTAGATAGAAGACCAAATCATCAGCAAA